>JALPCD010000440.1:0-12407 GCA_026538415.1 Cryptococcus sp. GC_Crypt_1
ACATTCATGCAGAGTGAGCAGATTCGGCGACTACAGAAAAGATCTGAACTGATTTGCAGATCCCTACTACTTTCTTTTCGCGTGCTTGGTGGGGGGCGATGAGCAGGACGAGGAGCTGCATGTCATCGACGATGGCAAGACGAGGTTTTTGACTGGAACGCCAGTCTCGTCGCTTTATCATCTGAAAGATGTCGACAATTCGGATGCGGCTTTCTTTGTCTTTCCCGACCTTGGTGTACGAAAGGAAGGGAGATATAGGCTCAAGTTGACCTTGTTCGAGATAATAGAGTAAGTCGTGCTTGCTATACTATATGCAAGGAAGCAGATCGCTGATCAGATCAGTCAAGAGGTGTATTACTGCACAACGATGTTCACCGAGGCGTTTGACGTCTTTTCGGCCAAAAAGTTTCCAGGCATGACTAAATCGACCGACTTGTCGAGATCTTTTGCCGACCAGGGCTTGAAGATTCGAGTACGAAGAGATCCAAGGAGTGAGCTCATCGAGTTGCCATGACGATTTAAGCTGACTGGCTAGAACCCGCTCCCAAGGCTAAGCGAAAGAGCAGCCTACCCGATTCGGAAGACGACAAGCCCAATCTATCGAGCAAACGATCTCGAAGCAGTCACTCGCACATCGCTATGCATCCAAATCTGCCGGAACACCACTCGTACGCGTCTCAGCAACACCAACACCAGCACCAACAACACCATCGAAGCTCGACTGGAGCGGCCTACTCAAACATGCCTCGTGGCTCTCATCCGTCCTACCATCCGCCGAGTAATTATCATCCTCATCACCCTGCCTACTCTGGACAGCGAATGGGTCCGCCCGCGATTCCGCAAGACACATATCGAGGGTATCCCTCTACCTACTATGGTCGGTCGCTGCCAAACGTTGGCCCATCGAGTCACGAGCAGTCCCACAGCCGACCCACGTCATATGAATCACACCCTCGATCTCAGCCGCCCACGCCGTATCGAGACCACTCTGCTTCGCATTTTTCGCAAAGCTATGGTCCCCCTACCGTTCCTTGGCCTCAGCAACAACACGAACATTCAGGCTCGTCTCGTGGACCGCCTCGATCTGGTCACTCGCCTCCGCTTGCCTATTCGCCCAGATTGCAACGACCTGGATCATCGCACAGTCTGCCTCGGCCTGCCTACTCGCCTGCACCTCTCAATACCAACTTGCACCGATCACATCACCCGATGCATCCGGCTTCCGCGCCCAACTCGGCGACTCTACCTCCAACAAGCTTTTCGCCTTCGACTCGACCATCATCTATCGGTATATCCTCTCCCGTCAAACTCCCATCTTTGCTTCAGCCATCGACCAATGCGCCGTCGAGACCTAGCATGTCGCCAGCCATTATTACCCTACCACCCATTGTCTCGCCAAGACCGTCCGACAATCGATCTCAATCGCACACGACGTCCAACTCGCATTCATATCCTACCTCGCCGTTTAGCTTTGATCAGCAACACAACCCGGTCAGGCCGAGGTCGAGTCATAGTCAGTCGGCAAAGCGACCTGATAGTATGGGAGGAAGCCATGGCAGTCCTGCGACTACCCCTGGAGGAACCAAGCCGACCAACAGGATGGAGCTGGGTCATCTGCTCGACTAGAGAAGAGCGAATGGTGGATGGGGTACAGTGACAGCGGCGGAGGATCAACATGAATCCAGTGCAGAAGGAGACATACCATAATATCGTATCAGAATAGTACTTCGTTATTACCACTTGACCATATGCAACATAGGATGTGTTATTAGAGTATCACAGGTGCCAAAGCGTCATGAGAATCGCGGGACCGACCGACGTGGAGGCTGGACGCGCGTTATCTCGCGGTCGTTGTTGTTGCTCGTCTCTCTTATCTCTGTCTTTTGTTCTTCCGTCCATATCCGCCGGATGATCCCATGCCGTCGATTCATCTCTAGTCGGCGCATCCGTGCTATGGGGTGATTTCATCCTTGACATCTAATCCTCACCGCTTGGGTACATTTGCGTTTCTCGACACCGACTTGATCTCGCACCTTCTTGATTCTTGACGGTATGTCCAGCTCTCTCCCATTTTCCCGAAGCCGGAATCACCCGTCTCTCCCATCCCCTTCTTCCTCTACGTGATGATACAATGCTGGGGCGCTGTAGTTTGGTCAAGAGGGCGACCTCTTGAACGACGGTGATGCCATTCCAGCTTCACCTTGCTAATCCGGTGGACCACGAGTCCACCGACCCAATCCTGACTCTTCTTCCCTCTCTCTGCCCCTCCGTCACCTTCTAGTATCGCTCCAATCCCTCGAGACTGACGCTTGCAGATCATCTTCACACTGTTGGAAAATACGGTCATGGCGAGATCAACAATTTATATCGGCTCTTTCGTTCACTCGGTATCGCTAGATGAGCTGGAACATGTAGAAAAGGCCATCTTTTGCATAGTGGAGGATGGGACAATAACGTGGATTGAGAAGAACGCCAAGCTAGAGGGACTGCAGGATCTGGCGCTGAAGCATGGGCTGGATGTTGAAAGTGCAGAGGTGGACGTGGTCGAGCTGGACCAAGACGAGTTCTTCTCGCCTGGCTTTATCGACACACATACTGTAAGTATCTTTTTTCGTCCTTCGTAATTCGATCGCTAAACGCTACCAGCACGCACCTCAATACCCGAACAATGGGCTGGGTCATGGAGTCCCACTGCTGGACTGGCTGCAGACTCTCACTTTCCCTACCGAAAAGGCGTTTGCAGATGTGGAGCATGCGAAGAGGGTCTATGAGCGGGTTGTGCAAACGACTCTCAACGCAGGAGTGAGCTTTCATCTTCTCAAAAACTCTCCAAGCGATGGATATAGAGCTGACGAACAGACGACGACCGCTTGCTATTATGGTACCCTCCATCTCGACTCGACTCGCGCTCTAGTCGATATATGCGCAACGAAAGGGCAACGAGCGTTGATAGGGAAATGCTCGATGGACCGCAACTCGCCAGACTACTATGTCGAATCGACAAGCTCGGCTTTCGACACCCTCGACGCATTTGTCGACTCTTTCCCTCATCTTCAAGCCGGCAACACTACGATATCGTCCACCCCTCCACTGGTCCAACCTATCTTGACGCCTCGCATGGCCATCTCGTGTACCCCGGAGCTGCTGGATCACGTCGCCAAGACTGCTCGGAGGTTTGATCCGCCCCTAGCTATCCAGACGCATCTTAGCGAAAACACCAAGGAGATTGAGACGGTGTTAAAGCTGTTCCCAGGTAGCGAGTCGTATGCGGCGGTGTACGACGAGCTGGGGTTGTTGACGAGGGGGACAATCTTGGCTCACTGTGTGCATTTGACAGAAGGGGAGAGAAAATTGATCAAGGCGAGAGAGGCGGGTGTGTCGCACTGTCCTTCTTCCAACTTTTTCATTCGGTCTGGATGTGCCAAAGTGAGGGAGATGCTGGACGAGGGGATCAATGTGAGTAATGATGCTAGAGTAGTGTACTGGGGTGATGGGCTGATGGTAGGTCGGATTGGGTAGCGATTGCTCTGGAGGATATTCCCATTCGCTCTTGCCGGTCTTACGGATGACCACCCAAGTCTCGCAACAATACGCCTGGGCAGACGCCACCGAAGTGTACAAAGCTGTATCGCTTGCAGAAGCTTTCTACCTCGCTACGATGGGAGGAGCGACACTCTGCCGGATGGAAAAGAATGTGGGCAACTTTGAGGTGGGCAAGGAGTTTGATGCGTTGAGGATCAAGCTGCGGTCGCCGGGTGCTTGGGTCAAGGAAGGGGAGAGCGTGGAGAATAGGTTCTCGAAGTGGGTCTGGTGTGGGGATGATCGGGATATCAAGGAGGTCTACGTGAGGGGCAGGAAAGTTGGAGGGGCATCGAGATGAGGCAAAGAGCGAATTCAAAGGGAAGAGCGTGCGTTGTATGAGCATCTAAAGCGTATCTGGGATGTTGCAAATAGACAGGAGATAGACAGAACAGGTGTGATGATACATATAAGATACATGCCATGTTTACGGTAGTTGACGCCTTTCGCCGTCGATCAGGCTCAAAAGGTCCAGAGCCGAGCAACCTCGTCCTGCTCCACTCCTTCCGTGCTAGACCCGGGGAAGGGGTCGACCAGCTCTCCCGATTCGACAGACATCGCCAATGCAGGTGGATTCCTGATCTTCCTGTTCGCTTCGGTCGTAAATAGCTGCCCGTCAGCCTGACCTTACCCTCCCAGGTTAACACATCCACATACCGTATCATATCCGTGATCCAGAAAGTCCTCCATGTTGTACTCTGGCTTGGTAAACACCTCGGTAAATACCTTGGCCAAGGTGGATATCGAAGCGAGATAATGTTGCTGTAACGACGCCAACTCCCAACAAGACGAGTTGATTGCTCCGGTGACCAAGGGCGACGATTCCTCCGCCTTGAAGGGATCGGTAGCGAAAGGCTGGCCTTCTTCGTCGGTGGGCACAGCTTCGGCATGCCGTTGAATCATGACCATACATCCTGGATGTCGCTTGAACAGGTTGTAGATGAAAGGGATGACGATGATCGTTCCGGCGGGAGGAGCAGTGAGTGATAGTCGACTGAGACGCTTGATGAAACTGGCAATAATGGCGGCGGACAGCAGACTGGACCGTGAGCTCACGTGGGATACCGAGTATGGAAAGCGACTCACGGCGAAGCCAAGAAGGTGTCGAGCAGTCGGAAGAATCTCGCTCGATACTTGACGTGCAGGACGTTGCAGTCCAGCAAGCCGTAGAGACGCTTGTAAAAGTCTGGATAGTCCCTATCAAGTCAGCTTCGAGCGACCAGGATATGACCGCCGCGACAGCTTACAGGTTGTACTTTGTCATCAAGACAAATAGCCCGTTCATCGCCAACATTGCCTTTGCTCCACCTTGATCCACCAAGCTTCCCAACCAATCTGCCACTCTGACCCTCCTATCCGTCCTCATATGGCCCAGTATACCCTTCTCTCCGTGCAGCCCGATCAAAACCCTCCTCGTCTGCGCGTCGTCCAAAGCAAGTCGACCGAGCACAGCTTCCCAAAGGGAGGTGTAGGCGGAAGCGTGACTCTGTACCGAATGTATACTGGCGTGAACGGAAAGCTGCGTAGTTCTTTGTCGTTTACGGCCGGTAGTTGAGATATCCTCCTCTTCTTCCGAAGCAGAATCATACGTCGCCATCCAGTCTGGCAAAGCGTCCACCTCGGCGTTCTTCTTGTTCTTTCCGTTTGCTCGCTTCTTCTTTGGGGCGATGCCGCTGGTGGCTGAAGAAGGATCGCTCGACATCGACGTGAGGTAGAACGCATTGATGTCGGCTTGCTCTCGAGGGAGGTTGGTCAAGCGTAATAGCTGGCCAAGGAGGTTTTCGGTATCGGCAACACAGCTCGAGTCGGTTGTCAAGAGGTGTCTTTCATATTAGCTATTATTCCACGTGTAGGGTGAGAAGAAAATGACTCACGCAGCCTCCTTGAAGAACATCCAGCGTATATCGTCGTATTTTGCCCAAAAGTCTTCGTCTAGCAATTCGACAACATCGGCGGGCAAAATCTCTTCTTCCTCCTCGCATTGCGAAGCCTCGTCAATCTCCCAGCCAGTACCGCTTCGCTTGGCCCCTCGGAGAGAAGGTAGCGGAGAAAAAAGTGATCGAAGAATCAGGCGGAAGTAGGGCGTGTGGATGATTGGCTTGTCTGTCGATACCGAGGCGGAGAGCGGTCCAAGGAGGGAAAATAGCAGTTGCACAGCCGAGCTCTGCCATCATCAGCTTTTTGTTGTCCACTGCAAACGGGACGAAAAGCTCACCCTCAGTCCTGGCTCTGAATCCCGTAACAAGCCTCCAAGCACTTCGACATACTCGAGCAGCCTCTCCCTGACCCAACCCTTCGCGCTCCCCTCATCCCTCGTCAAAACCTCTTGATCCTCTTCCTCCAGTTTAGATGAGCGTTGATCCGACCTCCGAGTCGATTCGTGGATCCCTCCTACTCTATTTTCGTTGATGAATCGTACGAAAACCCGGTGCAGAGCCCATATGGCTTTATGAATGACCGCAGCATCGGCATGCCTCGAGAGAGCGATGAGGGGAAGAAGAGGGTTGGGGTTGAAAGGCGAGGATATGCAGGTCGACTCGAGCTGAGCGACAGATTCGATGGGCGATACCTTGGACGACGAGCCGACCTTGGCCGATGTCTGTGACTTTTTGACTGCTTTGGACATGATAGATGGGTAGTAGATGAGATTGAACGAGAGCCTGCGTCAAAATATCTTGAATGATCCAAGAGCAGTCGGGCATCGCCGCCGCTTTATTTACCGAGTAGTCATCTGCCACGTGAGAGACGCGTCCAAAGAAGTCAAAGATGAACTCCGTCTCGACATGGTCACCATCAATCCATCCATGATAGCATAGAGTACACCATCGCCTAGAACGCCAACTTGTCCTACATCCCATTGTAGAACCGGCTGGAACTATGGTCGGATCGCCCTTCGAAGGCTGGACGCAGCTTGACACTTCGCTCTTTCGCCCGGACGCCTTGATCCCTTCCAACACGTACATCACTGGCATCTTACAAGGCGTAGCTGGAGGAGCTCAACCCAATCCTACATCCGAAGATTCGACGACAGTTTCGAGGCCTGCTTTGAAGTTCCGACTGCGGTGCGATATCCCAAGTGGCTCGACTGCCGCTCACAACTACTCGACTGTACCTGCCGCTGCATCGGTCGCCTACCTCGTCACCATCTGCATCAAGGATGACTCTCCGCTAGGATCTGGCGGAGAAGTTGAGGCGAACACGTGGAGAGAGAAGCTGGGGAAGTGCATCGGGAAGAAGCTAGAGGTGGGCTTGAGCGGGTTCAAGGTGGTGAAGACTGGGAGCGAGGGTAAAGCGTTGGAGGTCACGTTGGAAGGAGAGGGGCAGACGGTTGTCAACACCCACAAAGGCTTGATCACCATCTTTGACAATGGCAAGACTGCTGGTGAGTTGGCTTTCGAATCAAGGTTGCCCATGGGACTGATGATGTCAGCCAACAAGGTGCAAACCGCTTCGCAAACCCCTGGCTGGTTTCCTACGCCCGAGCCTTCCTCATCCCCTCCGCCGACGCGTAACGAGCACCCCCAAGGATATCGACCCATCACGAGTCTTCCCGTCCCTCCTCTTCCTCCAAATCCTATCTACAAACACAACTCTCTCGCTGGCTCCAGCAGGAATGGCATCTCGCTGCAACCGGGCTCGAAACGCTCGACATCGCCGGACAAGGGGCCTATGGGTATGAGTACGGGTGCAAAGAAGCCAAGGATGGAGGTTGGACCGTCTTTCCCGAAGCATAATGGGTTTGCTGAGAGAAAAACGTTGCATCAAGCTACAGCTGTCGAAGCGAGTGTGGTACTGGGCGAATCCAAGGGGACGGGCGGTAGTACTCTCGCCTGGGAGGAAGAGGTGGAAGAGATGTGGGAGGAAGCGGGAGCTGGAGTCTGGCATCATCCTCTCGACAGCGGTCATCCACCACCCGTTCGAGCCAATTCGGTCGACAGTCCAACAGCGCCCTTCACGACTCTGCCTGCCCAATCGATGCACAAGCCTAGCTTGGCTTCGCAATCCTCGCCTGCGATCTCGTCGAGACGACCACCAAACACTCTCCACCGACAGACCAGCGACGTCTTCTTGTCGAGGCCGGGACGATCCAGTCCCCTCTCCCAACCCTTCCATCCGGCGCAGGAAACTATCACCAATTCGTATGGCTCGGCTTCGCCCCGGCCCGCCGTCAAACAAAGTCCGATCACACCATCGGCAAGTCTTGCTCGTCGACCTTCGAGCGATGTGTTTTTGTCGAAAGCGGAACGATCTAGTCCTCTCGCTGCGCCTTATCGAAATACCACCTCGACGCCCGCCCTTGGCAGTCAATCAAGCCCTTCCGCCCATGTCAAGCAGAGTCCGATCACGCCTTCTACAACAACGGTTCCCGCTCCTACCTTGTCAGCGTTTGCTCGAGCGCAGAAGCAAAGACAGGCTGCAGTGGAAGCTGTTCGGCTGCAAAAGCAAGCTGAACAGGAAGAAAACGCTTCTGCCGCTTTGTCTCTCCGTCAGACCACTTTCTCAGGCGTAAGTTCAATCACCCGTAGGTGACTGGTGACTAAAGATCAGTCGAGACAATACGTTCCGCTCTCCGAAATGCACAACAATTCGGTGCACAACGTGATGGGCGTAGTGATTGATTATCCAAGCCCACCCAGAGCGCCTCATAGACAAGGCAGTAAGTCTGTATGCCATTTGCGATGAGGAAGTACTGATGTACATAGTGGATTGGATCTTCAACGTTGTCATTGGTGACCCCTCTACGCATGAGGGTGGGATTGGCAGCGATGGCATCGTAGTCACCATGTTCCGACCGACGGAAGCGGATGTGCCAAAGCTTCACCAAGGTTCCGTTGTGCTCTTCGTAGATCTCAAAGTGAGCACCCCGTCCTCGCGGCTCTCTCTCTCTCTCCCCTCCTGGCAGAAGACTGACAGTCAGATTTCGACGTATAATGGGAAACTCAAGGGGAACGCGTATTGTCGACCAGGAGCCATGAGCGCTGTGGCGACCTGGGCGATACTCGGTCCCAACAGTACGGTGAAGAAATCGACAGATCAGCTCCATGTCTCGCCAGAGGAGATTGAGCGTTTGCAATCTCTGGATAAGTGGTGGAAGGTCTTGAACGGCGGTGACGGAGACGGAAGCGGTGCAGGATATGTGGACGGAGTGGGAAATGGATCGAACGATGGCTCTCCAGGCAAAAAGGGGGACCTGTCGCTCGGAAGCGTACATGCAGGCGATTTCTTCAACGCGACTCTCAGGGTGAGTCGACTCCTTCTACTATCGTGCGATGGCTGACGAACCTAGATCATCGATGTGAGGCGGTCTGTGACACCGGCGTACGAGCTGTACGTGACGGACGGTACGGTCAACGCTTCCCCCACATCCAATTATCATCGAGTGGACATTGGCATTCCACCGTCTGCCATCTTTGCCCTCGCCGTCTTTGACGATCAGCCAGAAGACGTCAATGCCATGTTACAACCTGGCCGCTTCATCTACATGAGGAATATTAACGTCAAGAGGAACCGGGGAAGCGGAGCATTGGAGTTGAGATGGTCGGACAAGGTCACTGCGGATCAGAAGCAGATGGGATGGCACTCCAGGAGGTTGGCCGAAGTGACGGCGACGGATTATAGGGCTACTCAGATCAACCAGTAGGTCTCAAGCTCACACCCACCGGTGACTTGTCGCTGATGGTAATAGACGGGTCAACCAGCTCAAGAAGGAATGGGCAGGCGGTGTGGCATCGTCGACCACGTCTGCTCAAACGGGCCCTCGACCACATGTTTCTGCTGCATCGGCCCCAGTGGTCGCTCAACCCATCGAGGTCGAAGAACTACAAGGCGAACCGGTCCTTGCGACTCATCTCTCGACCAAGTACATTGACGACATCACCAATCCGCTCGTGACGCTTGCCGATGTGCGACAAAACACCTTCTTCCCAAACCGATTCAGGGTCCGAGCGAGGGTCAAGTCGATACATCCTCGTACGCCTCCTGGATCATCTGGCGAGCCGAGCTACGTCTCTCACTTTTGCGTCGACTGCAACAAGCCGTATGTCTATGCACATCTTCCATCGCGATCGAGCTGAATTTACCAGGTACACACCGACGCCGAGCAATCTATGCAGTTTCTGCAAATTGCCTGGCGCAAATGTTGAGCTGCGATACCGGTTCATCGTCCTTCTACAGGACAAGACAGAGGAAGGGGAAGAAACAGAGGCATTCTTGTTGATCGACGGGAAGGAGGCTGAAGAGTTCTTGCCGGCGTTACCGCCTATTCGACATACGACCAACCCCAACGACTACAAGAAGCAAGAGACGACATTGAAGGAAAACAGAGCCAAGGTGGACACGATTCTGCTTTCGGCAAATATGGACGGCAAAAGGCCGAGGAAGATTATCGATTGGACGATGGAGGCGTACATCGTGCCATCGAAGAAGGGGGATGTTGCTGCCTTGCGAGTGTTTGGGATGCAGGCAAAGGACTGAGGTGATGTTGTACATGACTTTAACGGGTGAACGAGCGGGAAACGAGCAATCTATATGCATGACTTCTTTTGGCAAAGTTCACTCTACGTGTCTATCGCCGAGGCGAGAAGGACACGACGGCGTATCTGGTCCGTCAGCCTAAAGCATCAGGAGGAGCGGGTACAACTTACTTTCCCGATACCCTCCATTGCGGGTCCTCCTTGTCTAGCCTGTCTGCGATGCCCTCGTCCAGTCCAGCACTATATATCAGTTGGCGTACTTCAAGGTGTAAGTGGAAGAGCTCACATGGTGTCTGCCTTGTTTGTCCTCAAGCTCAAGAGGTTGAACTTTCCAGCCAACGGTCCTGAACATCAGCGCGTACGAATGGTAAATCGATGGGATGACCCACCCAAAGCCTCGTCGAATGGCGTAGTTGTAGGCCACCAAGCGTCACCTATAAGCCTGGCTCGTCAGCTCTATGCATTGGGATCATGTGGGCGGGATAGGGGGGAAACTCACTTTCGATAATTTAGATCCCCCTTGAAGACCACCAGATCGCTCTTCTGCAGCTCTTCCAAAACCTGCGGCGCTACCTCTGGCAAATCTTGATAAGCGTACTGAGTCGTCCAGAATCCACCTAGAGGGTCGGTCTGCGACGCGCCTATGGGTGTGTCTGGCGAAACGGTGAGGCGGAATGTGCCGGACGTGAGGTTGGCCTTCCATCGGTTGGCAAGGGTGATCAAGGTGGTGGTGTCGTCGGCGGAGGGAGGAGTGGAAGCGGAGGCGAAAAAGTCTTTGTCCAAGAGAGAGTCTATCGCCCAGCTTGAGCGTCAGCTCGGGCTGTAGCACGTAATTAATGTCATTTTATGGAAAAATGTGACCTTACGTGAAGTCGTATGGCACTACATCGGACACGAACCATGGTATAGCTTTCCCGCTATCCGTCAGCCACTGCACTACCAATGAGAAGGGGACGTACTGGAATACCACCTCGGAGATGAATGGGGTACAGGACACCAAAAAATCGGCAAAGATGAAATCGGTATACAGCTCGAATCCAGCTACTACATCAGCCGATGTCTTGTCTTGCAGAACAGGGGATGGACTTGCCGTTGTCCATGACAATGTCAAGGCGTCCGTTCTTCAGCGACTTGATATGTGACCAAGCTCTTGAAATGTCGTTGCGCAGGATAAGCTTTGCTTGTTCCGCTTGGGCAGCAGTTCCGACCGCTTGTAGCTTTTGGAGGTCTTCGTACTTCAAGTCGACGAGGAGGGATAAATCCTGCACGTCAGCCATGCTCCAACAGCAATGGGGTAATAGACATGCGGTTGCATTACCCCATAGATCCGCTTGAATCATTTCCCTGGTCTGATCAACCGCCGTCCATTCGGGGAGAGGGGAGATGAGCTGGTCACTCACATGAAAGCGATCTCCAAGAGAGATCCTTCCGCCTCGAAGTCTTTGTGCAGATCTTCTTGCTCCATCATAGTGTTCAAAGCCTTTGCGAGATCTGCCAAGTCAGCCGAGAGGGCATTGAGACATGTAGCTGCTGACTCACGTATGATGGCGCCAGAGGATGATCGATATGTGTCCGCCTTGCTTTGGAAGAATGGGTCAAACGTCTTCCAATGTTGGGTCATGGCAAAGATACTTCTCAATCGTCGGTACCTATCATATGAGTTTTCGCCAAGCACAGGATTGAGATCAGACGTACACGTAGCACTCGGCAAAGAGCCAGTTGACCTTGGACCATCCCCTCATCTCCTCTGAGAACGTGTCGAGCTCGTCGTTGTAGCATTGTACGTTGCCTTCTCCATCGTCCTCGATATGACTAGATGTCAGCATTCGAGTGGGATGGCTGATCGAGGTCAATATTGACATACGGTAAAGAAACATTGCGACCCATCTCATGCTTCATAGCCGAAATCTTCGATACAATCTCTTTTCCCTCTTCGAGCTTTGCCGAAGCGTCCGAGCTCTCACTGGACGACGCAGACTGGTGGAGATCATGATTGATGTTGGTGATGGTGCTGATCACGCCGGTCAAGATGGTCGGCCATCTGTTATCAGCTATGGTTGACGGGAAAGTGGAACAGATGTACCGCTTGACCAAGGTTGTGTAGCTTGAGACGGTCAGCTGGGCGGGAAAGGAGGGGCTCTGGAGCTCACGCAAAGCTGCATAGTCAGCTGAAAGTAGCCAAAGAGCACACAGCAGCTCACCTGTGCTTGTCTTGAGACGAGACTCTGTCGTAGGGGAGCTTGTATAGCTGCACCATAGTTGCTCGAGGTATATGTCAACATGGCCAGAGCGTTGAACCGACCAAGTGGAGGTCATCCTCGAGCCTTGGGATTAAATCACAATCCCATAAATCTG
>JALPCD010000441.1:0-12401 GCA_026538415.1 Cryptococcus sp. GC_Crypt_1
ACGTTGAGCGGAAGAGGGATATGACCGTCCACCTCGGGTATAGGAGTCGAAGGAAGGAGGTCGAGCGCATTGGCAAGTGAAAGGTAGGACGATGCTTCGGACAGCTGGGGTGCGGGTGGACGCCGAGTAGCTCCACTGTATCGTCAGCTCTTTGTCATCACACGAGAGACAGTCGTGGACGACGAGGTGCGTGGAGAAAGCTGGCTCACCCAGAAAAGACGACGAGCGAGTTTGGATCATTCTCGAGCATGTTGATGCTCTCTCGTATATGCTTGATGTACGTCTTGACACTGCCTCCCTTTTGCATCGACTCCAAGATCCACTGATCGTCCTCTTCTATCCTATCAGGGTCGTTTCCCGTCCATATAGCGTGTCCGGGCACCATGATCAGATGATCCAGCTCTTCATACCGACTATCCCTCTCGATCGTCGTCTCGATAGACAAGGGGATCCCACTACCCAGCTGAGCACCACTCGCGACTTCCGACCATGACGCGGTGTCCAGCTTCGATCGGGCGGAGAATGGCGGATGAAAATAGTAGTGCGTGTTGATGAGGAGGGACAAGCAGAAGCCAGCGGTGAGGAGCAAGACGGCGAGGTTGGTCAGGCGGGTTCGGGCTCGAAGTTGCGACCACAGGGGGAATTTGGACGAGCCGGATGGAGGAAGAGAGCGAAAATAGGTAATGGGCTTGGATCCACCTCGACTCGTAGCCGGGGTGGGCAACATTGTTTGTCGCTCTCGAGCAGAAAGGGAAGAGTTGGGTGCCAAAGATCTGAAAGAAAAGAGCGCTTGAAGAGAGGCGGCGAGGCGAGTTCATCACACGCCGGACGCGACTGACCTTTTCTGGTCGGCTCTCCGTGTCGTGTCCTGAGCTTGTCGACCCGGCTGCGAACGATTCCGCCCCGGTACGCTCGCTGGGACATTTGTGATGACTCAGTGGAGACGTGGTCGATACTCGGGCATATATGGATCGTGCATGCAATCATGACAGAGTCGTAAAGTCTGAAATCACTTCTTTTTTCCCTTGCCCTTTCCTCCCGCTTTCTCCTTGTCTTCCAAAAAATGGCCCAGCTCCAGGGCATCCCTAGCAGCTTGGTTGATATACTTGAACCTATCAGGTCCAAGTAACGTCCCCCCGAACCACCTCGATACCACCACGAGCACATTCTCCAGCTCTAATATCTCTAGCAGATGCTTGAGCCTAGCTCCAGCTTGACTCTCTCCATCGTCGTCGTAGTCTGCCCGCATCAGCTCCAGAATCAGCAGTCCACGGCGGCCGAATACTGACCAGTATTGTACACCTTGCCCGCTGGGCCTCCGACTTCTTTGGCGATCCGATAGGCGAATATAGCAGGATGAGCAGCCTTTGCGATTTTCCGATCGCTGAGCAATTCATGTATGACCAATGGTACCTCTCGTTCATCCGTCACCCGTATCGCGTGACCGATAAATGTGCTCTTCTTCTCCACTATCGGTTCTGACGATACGATGTGTAGACCAGACGGTTTGCCCTGGTTGACATTGCTCACAGATTGGGGTAGATTCGCCTCGTCTACCCCTTCGTCTTGGGAATATGAGAAGACGGCTCGAGATGGGCTGGGCCGCATAGGCGAGGTGTGAGAGTCGGTCTCGAGAATGAGGTCGGGGGGAGATTGTTTCTTCTTTTCGGCCTCTCGAGCGAGTTGTCCTTCGTGTTCTGCTGATAGGTTTGCAGCGTACCAAGCTCGAGCGAGCGACTGAACATGGGTGAGCCCTTCGAAAACGCACACGTCGCCAGGCGCAAACGTGACTCCAGAGGAGCTGATATATGTCCTCGTAATGTCACCAACTGTCGTCAGCTCCATCTCCATCTCCATCTCCATTTGTCTTCGACTCACATAGTCCAGAGTCGATCGGGAAGTTGCCCAGATACCGCCCCAGCAGCTGCAACTGCGGTGGACTCGAGTTGGGATAAGTCGGTGGTAGACTGACCAGCACCCGCAAAGTCGGTGGATCGGGTATCAGTCCGTCCTCGACGCCTTCCAATTTCTCCCCTTGCTCCCAAGCCGGTATAGTCACTTCGTACCGTATCCTCTCGGTCGGTTGTATTCCAGCATTATAATCCTTCAACGCGTCTTTCCAGGCGTGCGAATTCCTCGAGCTCGAAGCAGACATCGCGGACGATGTGGCTTCGCCGTGCATGAGGAGGTGGGACAGGTCGGGGGCATGAGCAGGGTTCCAAGAGGGTGGTCGAGAGGTAGCAGAGAGCCGGACGGCAGAGGGAGAATAGATGGAAACCAGCGCTTCGAGCTCGTAGCCTATCGCGAGGAGGTGAGGTTGCGAGTCTGCATGCTCAGAGCTTAGCAGCTTTTCGATAAACTGTATGATCAGCTTTCTTGGGATCGACGATCAGGGTACGAAGGAGCACTGTGGTCGGAACAGTAGTGTTACGCACCGAGGTGATGGCTGCCTCTGGGTCGGGGTCAGACGGCGGTGGAGATCTCCTCGTATCTTCTTCAATCCGCACTCTCGCCTTTACCGCTTCGCCAAATCGAGCTGTGAGAGACGGGGGAGGAGAGCCATGGAAGGTGAGAGCGCCGAGGGATTCGTTGAGTTGACCTGGATCGGGTGTAGCGACGGGTATTGGAGGTGTTTTCGCCATGACGATAGACGCTCGCCAGACTCCGCGGAGAGAGAGTTTTTATCGAGCCGCGCAGTTCGACGAGGAGCTGGTCGTCCAAGTGGGTTCGATCCGGGTCGGTCTCCACTTTTTAGAGCGCAGGAGATAGGTCGCTCAGGTGGGAACTGAGCGATGATAAGAAATCGAATCGAAAGAGTTGATGATCAACGTCGGCTACTCGATGCAACAAAAGACAACGCTCCACTTGATTGCTTCCCAGACCTCGTAGTCGAGTACAGACATACACCTGCTTCGCCAACCAGCACGCACGCACCAGCTGTGTATCGTTCGTATTGCAACATCACACCTCGAGTGCAGAACGTGCATGGCCACCATATCTTGGAACTTCTTACATCGACTAGATACAACGAAACTTATTTAAGCCTTGATCCTCGACCCAAGCGCAATCAGCTTGGTCACCAAGTACTCCTCAGTACCCTGGTGTCCTCCCTCCTTGCCGTAGCCCGACTCTTTGATACCTCCAAACGGAATCACAGCTTGCGAAATGGCACCCGTGTTCGCTCCCACCATGCCCACCTCTAGCGCATCGGCCACCCTCCAGATCCTGTCCGAGTCTTGCGAGAAAAAGTATCCCGCCAATCCGACCTCGGTGTTATTGGCCAGCTTGATGACCTCTTCCTCGTTCGAAAACTTGATCAATGCAGCGAGCGGTCCAAACGTCTCTTCTCCAGTCAATAGACAATCGTCCGGCACATTGGCGAGGACTGTCGGTTCGTAGATGGTTCCCTTGCCCTTCTTTCCTCCGATCAACACCTTGGCTCCTCGAGAGACCGCGTCGTCGACGTGTTCCTGCACCTTGGCTTGTTGTCGAGCATGGATCAAAGGACCATGTGTGACACCCTCGTCGAAGCCTGGACCCGTCTTGAACTCCTTGACCTTGGCGACGAGAGCCTCGGCGTATGCGTCGTAGATCTTCTCATGGACATAGATCCGGTTGGCGCACACGCAAGTCTGACCTGAACCTCGGAATTTCGAAGCGATCGTGCCAGCGACGGCCGTAGGAATATCCGCATCGTCAAACACGATCAAGGGCGCATTCCCGCCGAGCTCGAGGGACATTTTCTTGAGCGTATCGGCAGAGTTCTTGGCGAGAATCTTTCCAACCCGAGTCGAGCCGGTAAACGAGACCTTTTTGATCAAAGGGTTGGTCGTGAGTTCTTGGCCAATATCCTGGAGATTCTTCTCGCAAGTGACGACGTTGAGCACTCCGTCCGGTACACCTGCACGCTTGGCGAGCTCCATAATGGCGAGGTTGGTGTAAGGAGTCTCCGACGGGACCTTGATGACTGCCGTGCAGCCGACAGCGATGACCGGAGCAACCTTTCGGGCGATCATAGCTGCGGGAAAGTTCCACCTGTTGTCAGTTGAGTATTCCAGAACAATTGGACTTACGGAACAAGCAAGGCGCATACACCGACGGGCTGCTTGACGGTAAAGTTCCTCGTGCCGGGTAGAGAACAAGGGATAGTCTCTCCATTCGTCCTCAATGCTTCCGGGGCATACCAAGCGACATAGCTTCCCGCATAGGTCGCCTCTGCGAATGCATCGTTCCAGGACTTTCCATTCTCCCACACGATGAGCCGAGCGAGATCTTTGGCGTTCTCCTCGAAGAGACGTTGAAGCTTGAGCAACATGGCGTTTCGAGCAGCAGGGGTGGTGTGTCGGAAAGTTTGAAAGGCGTCGTAGGCGGATTGAATGGCTTTCTTGGTATCGTCGACGGTCATTTCGGGACAAGTACCGATGATCTCTCCGGTTGCAGGGTCTGTCGAGGTCAGCGGCCCGATTTATTGGTTTGCTGACTCACTGTCCACGTCAAAGGTGGCTCCGTCTGCTGCGTCAACGTGCTTGCCGTCGAGGATACCATGTTGGATGAACAACGAAGGATCATCAAGACCAAGCTGGTATGTCAGCATTTGTCTCTGGCGGAAGGTCTCAATCGTGCTCACAGGATTCTCCTTGGAGATGGATTTGGGCCAATTGGACATGGTGCGATAGTGATGCGTCTGGGCGATACGGCGAGGTCGAGGTAGAGCTGTCCTGGTGGAGTAGTATTGAGCGAGACGAGGTAGTTGCGATACGATTGATCTTTTGGTTGAAGACTGGTAAGATATAGTCAAGAACGAAGAAGATGATCTGTTCATCGAGGAGTCGTCGAGTGGGGTCGAGTTGACCAGCGAAGATGTGTCCCGTCGACGACGATAGATGACTGTTACACCACTTTGTCGAGATTACCCTTCCGAAGCGACGGGCGGGCATCTTCCTGCCTGCAGGTTGAGATTTCAACCGTCGGCTAATCGAGCAACTCAATCTCGCTAACGCACATCTAGGCGTGGAACCATCCAACGCGGGGGCCTAATCATTCCCCCTTCGGTGATGCCCGCACTTTGTTGATGGAGACCCGCAGATTACTCTACGCTGGTGACAAAGCGGTCAATAAGGTAGCAAGCTGTCGGTCGGTTCTTGCCAACACTACCCCTACCATGGCCTCGACAAGGCGGCAGCAATCTCGACCAGAAGATCAGGAGACACTCCTACCCACCGCAAACGGAGTTGACGATCGGCCCAAAGACCAGTCGGTGTGGTCTCGCTGGATTTCCTTGATCACCCCTCGCAAATCCATCGCCCTCGACGATGAGGATGCGACTTCCTCGACAAAGCGACGCCGGCACTATTCGATTGCATTGCAGCTACTGGGATATGCCGTGCTTGTCATCGTAGGTATGCTGTTCGGCTGGGCTATCGCTAGACGAGCTGGAAAGGGGGAAGAGCAGTTGGGTGACGGACCCATGGTACCTCCCATCTTCAAGCTGCCGCCTGTGAGCCCAATGACATCCCTTGGTGTAAGCAACCGTCACTCATATGTGTTAGCCAACAGGGCTACCGCGTAATGAGGCATATCTCATTGAAGCAAAACACGGAGCCGTCGCATCGGAAGACAAAACCTGCTCCGACCTCGGCGTCCACATTCTTCGAGATCTCAACGGTACAGCCGTCGATGCTGCTGTCACCACTACCCTCTGTATCGGTCTTCTCAACGCCTTCTCGTCGGGGATAGGCGGAGGAGGGTTCATGGTCGTTCGAGTGCCGGATGAGTCTCCTCTGCCCGGTCAAAAGGAGAAGGATGCGGGGATCTGGGCGATTGATTTCAGAGAGACCAGTCCGGCGAAGAGTGACAAGTGGATGTATGGGACGAAGAAGTCGGGCAGAGTCGCAGCGCAGGTGGGAGGTCTGGCGGTGGGTGTCCCAGGGGAGCTGAGAGGGTTGGAAATGGGTGCGTGAGGGCGTGTGGAGCGGGGTCGCTGACGATAGCTCATCAGCTGTACGGGAGGTTACCATGGGAAGACGTCGTCAAGCCCGTGGTAGAGCTAGCAAAGGGATGGCATGTCAGCCGGGAGCTTGCAAGGAGATTACGAGTTAGTGGTCACCCCTCATTGCCCTTCAATCTCGCTAATGTCAGATCTTTGGGTGCGTCGGTCCATCACCCACCTGGCGATAGCATCAACAGACTAACATGTTAGCCAATTCATGCTCAACTCGGATCCATGGAAAGAGGTATACGCCCCTCGAGGATATCTTGCAGTTGAAGGAGACTGGATCAAGAGGACCAACTATGCGCGTACGCTCGAGAAGATCGCCAAGCATGGTGCCGACGCGTTCTACCACGGCGACATTGCGGAAAAGTCTATACGGACGATTCAGAAGAACGGTGGAATCATGGAGCTGGAAGATGTGAGTCGATTAGCTCATGCAGCAGCAGCAGCTGATTTGCAGCTCGCAGGGTTCCAAGCGTTGAGATACCCTGCCATACATCAGAAGTACAACGGCAAGACGGTCTACACAACCAATGCTCCCTCCTCGTACGATCTGCCCGCTGTGCTGCCTGATGTCGCTGACCAAAATCAGAGGAGGGATCTTGCTGGGTATGCTCAATATCCTTGAGCCGTACAAAATTCCAAAGACTGGCTGTCTCGACTCTTTCCTGAACATGCACCGCCTGATCGAAGCTATGAAGTTTGGTTTTGGCGCTCGATCCGAAATCACCGATCCGGCTTTCACCAAAAATTCGACGAGGATCAACGAGTTTTACACCAAGGAGTGGGCAGGAGAAGTGAGGCGCAACATTACAGATGTGAGAGAATGCGAAAGCTGTCTGGAATGTGTAGTTGCTGATGGTCCCAAGGACATGACGCACGACTTTTCGTACTATGGCTTGCAGCATGATACACCTATCGACCACGGGACTACGCATCTGAGCGTCGTCGACCAATGGGGAGGAGTGGCTAGCGTGACGACAACGGTAAGCGTGTCCACGCCGATCTCCAATGGGAGCTAACGTCCTAGGTCAACCTCATCTGGGTGAGTAGTGAAGCACGAGGAAGGACGTAGATGCTGATGGAATAGGGAAGTCACGTCATGTGTCCAGACACAGGTGTCATCTTCAACGACGAGCAGGGTCAGCCCTTTGCCCTCCCACCAACTACCAAGCGAAAAAAAACTGACAAGCAGATGATTTTGCGATCCCAGGTGCGCCCGACGCATTTGGCCTCATGCCTTCACCTTGGAACTACCCTGCGCCAGGCAAAAAGTCGGTCCCTTTCGTCCTCCGTCATCATCCCCATCAGACTTTCCGCTGACGACGACAGACCACTCTCGTCTACCTCCGCAACCATCATCCTCAATCACGATGGCACCCTCTATGCGGTGCTAGGCGGATCAGGCGGATCTCGTATCTTTCCAGCAATCGCCCAAGTCATTCTCAACCTCGATTGTGGACTGGACATCTCCGCCGCGATAGAACGACCCAGGGTGCACAATCAGCTCGTACCTGCAGAGACGACGTTTGAAGTTGGGCCAGAAGGGATAGACAAGGCGTTGGTCAAGGATCTAGAAAAGAAGGGGCATGTCGTACAAGAGTTTGACATCAACCTCGGTGTGGCAGAAGGTGGGTCGAGAAACCAAAAAAGGCAGGAGCTGATGAGCAGTGCAAGGGATCGTGCTCAGCAACGGGAAAATATGGGCTGCCAGTGATTCTAGGAAGAACGGGATCGCGGCTGGATACTAGAGCAACAACCATAGAGCTCTTCTGATCAACTCGCATGCAAACTTGTTTGTCTTGACTCCTGCTCTATATCGTACAGGTCGTACGTGTCGTTTGTCTGACCAGCAGACTAGAAGTTCTGCTTGATCAGAACGATGCGGATGACGCTCGACCCAGACCCACCTCTTTGCCGTAGAAGAAGCGGCATCCCATGGGCGAGGTGTACTTGTTGCTCATCTGGTGCAGAGTCTTGGACAACACTGATGGGCCGCAAAAGAACACCCCACAGTCGGTATCCGGATGCTTGTTGGCGATGCCCTCAAACACCCGATCCCACTACCCATCAACTCCAGGCTCAAGAGGCATGTATAGGTGGGGGCTATACGCACATTGGGCCTGCCAAAGTGGGTCGGAGCTCGAAGCTTGGTAATCGTATCCTTCTCCGCTCCTACATCCTGTATCAACAGATTGTTCATCTTGTCCTCGCTGCCTGTCAGCTTGAACGCTCCCTTTCCCCTCTTGTGCATCTCGGTAGCTCACTCGATCTTGGCGGTCAAATAGATATGTATCTCAATCCGACCCTCCAGATCTTCCGCCTCGACAGCTTGCAGCAAAGAGTGGAACCCTGCATCATATCAGCCAGATGCCCCTTGTTGTTTACAAAGACCCACTCACACTCTGCAGATCCAAAATCCCGAATGACCCAAACAAGGTACACCTTGCTCAAGCGGGTTTTCTTGTCCTTCCCAAACTTGTTCATACGATACCATATCGACTTGAGGATCGATGCAAATGGCGTCACACCGATACCAGCTGTTTGACATCAGTCCATATACCTGGGATGCGGAAGGGTACGCGTACCACCAACGAGCAGAATCGTTTCGAACTTTGCAAAATCTTCCGAAGCGGATCCAAAGGGACTATAACTTCAGCTTTTGATCGTACGGGTTCCAGATGGCAGGCTCACCCGTCAATCATCACTCGGGGCATGACCTCGCTCATCAGCTGTTGGCTTTCTTTTCTGGAATAGTTCGACTCACCTTGCCCACAAGAGGAGAGATGACTTCCGCCTCGATAGACCCCTTCTCCTTCTTGCCCTGCAGATCCGCTCCTACCGCAGCAGCAAAGGCCGTCGTCCAGTCTCCCACACACCGCATATGCACCGAAATATAATCCTCCTCCGGCGCAGAGGTAAGCGTAAAGGGGTGATACTGGAAGTACGACACTTCTGGGCAATTGATCTTGTACTACATGAGCCGGGCGGATAGTCATGTACGCAATGATCAGCTCACAAAGATATATTGACCGGCCCGAACCGTCGTGTGTTCCTTCTTGATCTGTATCTCGAGGACTTTGGAAGGGTGCTGGATGACCTTACTGATGTAGGTGACGTGTCGAGCTGCAATCAGCCACATCGATTGCACTTTCAGAACGAACGAGCTCACCTCGGACTTCTCGCAGGACGCGCTCAATGATCCAGACCACACCGCCGGGTAACCAGTATTTCTTGACCCGTCAGCTGCTCGTCCACTTTCCGAGTGGCATAGCTCACCCAGAAGACTCCTATAGTCCCCGCCGAGCAAAAAGGTGGTCGATCAGGCTGGATCATGCCTGAGCGTCAGCTTTCGGGGAGTTAGGGTAACGAAGCTAATCACGCACAAAACATGCCATGCAACTGCCATCCCAAGAAGAAGACGATGAAGAGCTTGTTGATCAGCACAGACATGTATCGACATCGTAATGACAGACATGGTGGGAGTACCAAAATCTGGGTGTTAGCTGGCACTCAGTCTCGCCTGTCAGATGGGAATCGAGAACTCACCGCTCAAAGTTCGCTTTACGTCTCTTCTCCATGGCAAACCAGACCATGATACCCAGAGCGAGCCACATGAGCCATCCCGTGATGCCCGGTCCCGTCGCGAAGTTGTACTCGATAAACCCCTTGAACCCGCTGAAAAGTCAGCTGATGCCCATGAAGGCCGGACTGACTGACGTCTTGTTCACCATCGCGAGAAGAGCCTAGATACAGTCAGCCTACTTGCTTGAACAAGTACTCGTAGATGGGACTCACAAAGTTTCGCATGTGAGCGATGGTATGGACAAGAGAGAAGAAGACAATCGCCCACCCGATTTGTTCTTGCGTGTCAGCTAAACCGCCCCAAACAAAGCAGGAGGCTTACTATGGAAGGCGATGCTCTTGTCAAAGGGAATTACACTGTTGAGCGGTGTACGACGGAGAAGCGAGACGAGGTTCCGACAGACAGGAAAGAGGACGAAGATCACATCGATGTGCAGGACCTGCGCTGATCCCCTCGCTATGACTTTACCGGATCAGCCATACCTCAGCAGAGTGACAGAGTGGAAGAGTGGAAGAGTGAGCTTACCAAAGGTATAGCCAAAGACCGTGCGAGCGCCAACGAGGTTATCTTTCATGCCAAAATTCACAAGTGAAAGTGCAAAGCCGACGAGGTGGAGTATCGCCCAGAACACCATGAACAGACGACTACGCCCTGCTCATCAGCTTCTCCACAATCGTCTGCTGCGAGTTGAGGGGGGAAAGGCTCACCTTCGTTGACCATCCATACTTTCGCCTTGTGGGCTAAGCCCATCGCTCCCTTGACAACGCCCTCACTACCGTCCTCCGTATTCGTCCTCGACATGCTTTTCGTCAATCCCTGCAATCTTCCTCGCTCAGACTTGTTCCGATTGAGATGCGTGGGTCCAGCGGAAAGAGGAATGTCGAGATCGACAAAGCTAACATTGGGAGATTTGGAGGATCGGCCGGTTTGAGCAGCAGAGGGCAGGTCGGAGATGGGCGGTCCAGAGTCGAAGGACAGACCGGAGGATCGGGTCTTCGACGGCATCCTGAGTGTCGGAGCGAATAACTGGGATGAATCAAGGGAATTGTCGGCGGAGTAGGTGCAGGAGTTTGTGAAGAAAGAGTCGGCGAGGAATATCAAGATGAAGCATCTATATCCTAGTTTGGCTGTCGTGCAGATGAGGTGTGGGTCGTACAGGTGTCCGAGATACCGTCGTCAAGTCGGCCGTCGACGAGTTGGGCTACATCTCCACGTCGATGTCTCTCTACACTCCCAGCTCAGCACCTTAGCTATACTGAGGTCGAGCATCCTATTTCCACACTCGATTCGGGCGGTGTCTACAGGATCTCAGGTCGGTCAAACGTGCAGTACCAAGGATGAAGGTGAGGGACAAGTCTACCTACCCTAAGGCAATGATAACAAGTATCTTCGGACGTCACGACTTTGCCTACGGTGATGCATTACAAAAGTCAGTGTAGTGTATTGTATTGTATTATTATGTCCAGTCGGACTGGCTGACTGACTGCCGACCCCCTTGTAATTTTGAGCGTTTTGGGCCATTTCGACCGGTTTCCACTATCCACCCCACAGCAATCTGAGCCTCGACCTAGCAGTCTCCTGAGGTATATGGAGCTATTTCGAGGTAGATCCCAGCTTTTGGGCCTCCAAAAGCATGCATAGAAGGCGCAGGAGTCGCTTCTATATTTCGGGCGGCCAAAATTGTAATGCCATTACAAGCTTTTGTAATCGTTTAGAGGTGACTTTTTGTAATAAAACTCGATTTTGGGTGGCAAAATCCCTTTTCGACTCTCCAATCTTTGCCTGCCTGTCCGATTCTGCTCGACCTCCTGAACAACGATCTTGCCAGAAAAAATCCTTATTCTGAATTATCAGCTCAATCGATAGCCAATCTACGGTTTACTTAGTAGGACCGGGAGCACGCTCCATGCATGAAACCCTGTCCGCTGTGCATTATCGGTCAAAGTAGCGGGTGGCAAAATCATTCTGCTCCCCCAGTCCATGAGCCTTTCACCTTTGTCGTCCTTCTCGGCTGGAACGAGCATTGCATGCCCCTCTGAAATTTCGACAGGGTGATCGGATTGGGGTGCGGACCTGATGTGTGCAATGAAAAAAATAAGGAAATGTGAAGTTGGATTGCATGGTTGTCGAGTGCGAGAGATGGGAAGGAGTCGAAGACAGACGCGTCGAGTGAAATCAATATCTAGTCAACCACTCTCTCTCCCTCATCTTTCATCTCTCATCTTTCTTTTCTTTTATACATCACCTCTCACCACCTCAACTCGGCTCAGCATCTGGGTCCGCCTATGTCGGCATGGACAGCGGCAGCTCGTTAGGCTGCTTTCGCCCGTTCAACCCACGCTCCATCGATCTGTCGACTCCGCACATCTTTCGGTCCAGACGGAATCCATTGACGACGCCCGAGACAAAGCCGACGTTCTTGCCCATGTCGTCGCCTTACGAGTTAGACCTTTCGCCTAGCCCCAAATACAACGAGAACGAGGCGAGCGACGAGGAGGAGGATGATGAGTCGGAGAGTGGAAGTGGTTCGGAGGAAAGCGCGAACCAAAGCGAGAACGAGGAGAACGAGGAGAACGAGGTGGACGTGGTGGGTGAAGCGTGTGAAGCGGAGAACGCGATGGCCCCTCCTGAAGAGTTGCAGGCGGAGGAAAACGTGGTGGAGGAGGTCCACGCGGGACCATCTAGCAAGTGGGACGTGGAGGATGTTAGCGAGTCTCAATGGCAAGGTCTGGAGCGATCCACCAAGAAGCGTAAACGCGTCGGGACGGGCTTCCCTCAAACTGGTATGTGCCCTTCCACATCTGCCCCCCCCCCCCTCGGATC
>JALPCD010000442.1:0-12401 GCA_026538415.1 Cryptococcus sp. GC_Crypt_1
CCCGACTCGCCAAGACGGAACTCACTCTGACATCACTCTCCGCCCAAGTTGCATCTCTTGCTATTACTGTCAAATCGCTGTCCACCCAATCTGCATCGCATCAGGCTTTTGCGAGCGCAATACCGAACAACCGGCCTCCTGCGGTCTTCTCGCCCTTCGATGGACCTGATCCGGCTCTGCACACTCCCTTCGGCCCAACTGCGAATGGAGTACTGGTTGGAGGAGTAGGAGGAGGAGGGGGAGGGGGACAAGACGCAGGCGTTGCTGCTTTGACGACGCAGATAGCAGCGCTTTCAGCTTCTGTTGCTCAACTACAACGCCTTCAGCAATCCCAGTCGGCCGTCTCGAGCGAGGACGTATTTGTCGAGCGAACAAGGAGAATGGATCTATTGACGTGCCGTCCGTCGGTAGTCGAGCATGGACTCGATATATTATGGGTATAAAGTATAGCTACAAGGAGAAACGGTAAAGGGAATCAACAGTGTCGAATGGGGGGATGTGGACGCGAAATAGGTCGACGAGACGGACAGACGCCACCTCACTAGCCCAGATCTCTTTCGACTAGGCTCCTAGACTGGACAAGGCAGAGATCATTGCAGCATGTGCAAGGATGCACAAGCTCCAAGTACGAGAAAGCCAGTACCATGCTTCAAGCACAACCACCGTAGGCGTGTCTGCACAAGACTGATGGTCGGATCATGAAAAATGTACATTCCGTCATGTCAACCTCTACCCGACAGTCGAAACAACGGAAGCACGCCCGTCTCCCCTAAAGCCAACTACTACTCTGTACAAGAGTAACATGCTCTACTCGACCATCTCGACGTCCTCGGACGACTTCTTGCTCTCTCCCTTTCCGCTCGACTTGGTTCCCTTTCGCTCCAAGATGGCTTTTCGGTCCTTGTCAAGCTGATCCGTCAGCACGAGCATAATATGTAGGACGTGATGATGTGACTGACCTTGATGGAGGTGATGACGACGTTGGAGGGGTGGATTCCGACGGGGACGGTAGCGGCGTTGGACTTCTCGACGGTGACCTTGTCAACGTGGACAACCCACTTCTTTCGGTAGACCTGACCGTCAGCATGTCCCAGAACAATACAACACGCAGCCCCCTCTCCCTCTCCCTCGAAAGCCCTCCACTTCCTCCGGTACTCCTCGCAGGAGAGCGAAGGTAAGGTGCAAGAGCGAAAAAAACCCACCTGGACGATCTTTCCCTCTCTACCCTTGTACTTTCCTCGAACGACCAAAACCTCGTCGTCCTTTCGGATAGGCAAAGATCGAGCGCTGTGCTTTTGTCGGAGCTCCTTGCTCAAGGCGGAAGACATGATCTTTCGCTTGAGACCGGAAGAGGCACCAAAGTGCGCCTTTCTCGAC
The DNA here is from genome assembly GCA_026538415.1 of Cryptococcus sp. GC_Crypt_1. NCBI lineage: Eukaryota > Fungi > Basidiomycota > Tremellomycetes > Tremellales > Cryptococcaceae > Cryptococcus > Cryptococcus sp. GC_Crypt_1. The sequence goes on from JALPCD010000442.1 coordinate 1,378, forward strand.
TTTCGTCGGTCGCTTGCGAGGCCTGGAAAAAGGTCAGCTCTACACATAATGTGAGTTGTTCATCGAGAGGGGGCAAGCGTGATGGGGTAGGAAAATGGGTGTAGCGGTCGGGTTTGTTTGAAGAATTGTTTGTTCAACGTTGTCGATGTCTGAAGCGAAGACGGGTGCCAAAACGAGAAAGGGCTATCGAGGTGTTGGATGTGACAGGTAGGGCAAGCATGGTTGCAGTGATGTCCAGTTGTCGATATCGCTGGTGTCGATTTCGATGTCGCTACACACGAGCGTAGTCCTCTCGACAATATCCTTTCCTTGTCACCCTTCAATCCTACTTCCAAGCCATCTGGTATCTCCCTTCTCCAATGAGCCAGCCATGTGTACGCTCTTCCTCATCATCTCCGCCCACAGTCCGTCCCGACATCCATCCATCCGAAAACTCTGCTCGATACTGTCTCGCCTTGTCGAAGTCGAAGCTCGAACGATACCGAAGTCGCAATCGTTCATCTCTCAACCACCCACATTACATCCAGCGCATGTCGAACAGAGGGAGAGGTCTTTGGGGGGGTGCAGAACTCCGACTCACCGTTAGCAGCTGCCATTTTGTCGATATATAGGTGGAGTGTAGAGGGAAGGGCAAAGCAAAGCACAATCAAAGCACCTCGACCAGCGGTCTGGCAGCTGGGCAGGCAGAATTCACTGCGCCAGGGTGCGTCTGCTTGCAGCGGGGTCAGCCGCAGAGCTACCCAAAAGCAGAGGGTAGATGGGGACAGCGGCATTTCGGCTTTAAGCACAGCCAGAAGGAAGGAGAAGCATCAGTGGCACTTGATGATAGCGGGGGAACGGCTCAGGTGGCAAATCGTTATCGCCGAAGACAGCGATACTTCCGTCGTCCCATCTCCGTCTGCAACATGAATGCATGCACTCTTCCCTCCCACCGGACTGTCCAGTCATGCGACAACACGTAGAGTATAGAGAGCTTGCATTATAGGATCATATCGCATCTATGCAAGACAATTCGCAGCTAGTTGCAGCACAGCTTGCAAATTCCCCCAACCACACCGCCATCTAGAAAGAATCCCCCGCTAGTCCAAAGTCCGGAGACGTCCCTGTAGCACGCCTAGGCAAAGGAGCATGCAGCGGTCTATCCGTCACGGCCGGATGATAGCTCGTTGGTCGTCGTCGCTGTTGATTCTCCCTCGTCGTGCTCCCTCCCATGCCCAAACCAGGATCGTTCGCCCAACCAGGTTGAAGCTCCATTCCCATCTCAAGCCCTCTATACCGCTCATCATCATAACCACCTCGAATTTGTTCCCTGTCGCTGGCTCGTAGATCCGGCTGAGAGTATGCCGGTGGCATGGTCACTCTTCTCGCCTGGGTCTGCCTCAATTGCGTCCTGTCCATCAGGCACCATCCAAAATTTCGGGCCACGTACATCCTGTCATAATCCATAGCGCACAAGCTGCACCCAGTTGCAAAGCTCGAATGACCCTGATGAGCCTCGAACGCGCTCTGCCGCTCGTTCACTGCCCTCTTCTCCATATCCCTCGCAATCTGCGAAACGCTTCTCCTCGGCGCACGACCCATATGCGGAGGGAGTACCGAGGAAGAGACGTGTCGAGGACCTTGAGGAGGGCGATTTCGATTGAGACTCTCGGGTGAGTATGGCGAGTGGCCCATGGTGGAGGTAGGTAGTGATTCGGATGCACGATAAGGCGCGTCAAAGCGTTGTCGAGGTTCAGGAGCGGATTGTCGAGAAGGCGACGAGGGGAGCGTGATGGATGATCCGCCACTAGACACCGTAGCTAAGGAGGGTTCGGCTTGGTGTCCTTGCCCAGTGCGATCGGGGTGTCGAGGGGAATGTTCAGCGGGTGGTGAAATTATTCGTTCTGCATTGGGATGGTATGTCGAAGTCGGATATGCATCGTCTGCTCGTCGCATAGTACCCATCGGTTGGCTTGAACGATCGTTTGTCGGCTCGAAATGGTGCGTCACGCTCTTCATCTCGACAATCGGTAGTCGCCCCACCGTCCTAGCTGTGACCGTCACGGTATCCTGCATTCCTTTCGCTTGGGCGTCTCCGACCTTGTCCTTCTCTACCATCATCTTGGCCTCCTGTACTCTGGGCTCCTCCTTGTCCTCGGTGTGTGCCGGTCGAGGTATATCTGCTGGTATAGTCGTTGCTGGTAATGCTTGCTAGACTTCCCTCGGCGCAGACGTAGGCGTAGGTGGCCGTCCCGTTCCCGCGACCCCTCCTCCATTGGCGAGCGCCTCCCAGGCTTTCTGCCCGACCACATCCATCTCCCCCAAGGCCACCCTGGTCTTTATCAACCGGATCTCTTCCCTCCTCATGCCCTCCTTCTCTTCCTCCAACGGTGGCGGTAGACATCCCTGCCATTGTAGTTCTGCCAATATACGGACTACTCATCAGCCTCGCCGCCATCCCAGCCTGGGATTCTACTCACAGTACTCCACATCGGCAAAGTTCGATCCGGTCTTTCGAAGCCCGTCAGAGAAGAACGAAGTGATATTTCCCGCTAGCCCACCGACGAGCGTCGACATGCGCAACATCATACCCATCTGTTTGATTCCCAACAGCGTATCTTGGTCACTACCCGTCAAAACCATGTTTTGTCTCATCAGAAGTCGGATGTGCAGGGAGGAAAGAGGAGAGACCCACGCATTGGCTCGAGCGATATCGTCCGCAAGAGTCGTCTTGAGAGCGATCAACCCAGAGTGCGCAGACGAGTTGTCGCCTAGCGATTTGGACGCTTTGCGATATGCTTTGTCGGCCTTGTCGTGTTTTTTCGAGACGGCTTGGAGGTAGGCATCGTGGCTTCGGCTTTCTTTCTACCTCGTCAGCGGACAATATTGCGCAGGCGGAGTGAGGGAAAGCGGGAGCGGCAGCTTACGGCGAGGAGATTGAAGTATTTCGATGCGTCCGAATTGGCTTGGTCGTACGCCGTATCCACCTTCTTCCCCAGCTTGGCCAACAACTCCGCCTGGGTATCCACCATAGCTGCAGATGGCTTGATCGTTTGCGCTGCAAATATCAGCTCTCGCAAATTGCTGCGACTCACCAGAGACACTCGTCTTGTCCATACATCCCCCGAGGTCCTTCATCGCACTACCCAGCTTCTTCCCTGCTTTCCCAGCTAGACTCAACGCCTGTCTGTACTCGTTCCAAGCAGCCAAGACCTCTTCCAGGTGCTTGACCACCTTGAATGCTTCTTCCCTCGTCACTCGAGGTACTTCGCCTCTTGCCGAGTGTCCTGATTGACCGGGAGTCAGTGGAAAGTATCCCGCCGAAGAGAGAGCTGGAGAATGAGGGTTGGGCGGATTGAGCGAGATGGGAGATCTGCCGGGAGAAGAAAGCGGCGAGGCATTGGTCGATGTGGGGAACTGAGGGATGTTGAGTGGGAGTGAAGGTCGGGAGGGCGACGAGAGCGACTTGAGGGTGAAGCCTGGTGCCATTGGTGGGGTTTCGAATCGGTATCGATGTCGATGGAAGTCGAAGGCGATGGTAGATAGCCATGTCTGATCATCTAGCTGACGAATCATCAACATGAAACGGCTCATCCTCCCCGACGTCGTCCATGCGCCCAAAGGATTCCCCGCCGACCATACTCCAACCTGTCATTCTTCTCACTTCATCTTGCATCTGCATCCTGTGTTTCTTGTTGTCGCACCATCTGGCCGTCTCGTTGTCCGCATGAACTGGATGGGACAATGTCGACAATGAATGCAGAGGTCAAGTTGAGGTGTTGGATACAAGTTTACGGCCGTTTGTCGGGTTTTGTTTGGTTCGGCTCACCCCGGCTCGCTCCAAGGTAAGGTCATCTATCAGCTTTGGGACCCTCGCCTCGACAGTAGTAGCAATCTCCCTCAGCTTTGTCATGCTGTTTATCCATATCCCCTTATCATCTCGACATTCGCGACCTCGGCATCAGATACAAATATAATCTCTCAGACATCTCGAAGCTCGACGTGCGGTACTGCTAGGTCTCTTCGATCCCGTCTTTGAAATGTCGAAACCGTCGCATTCGACCGATATCTCTCCCACCTCGACTGTCATCTCCTCTTCCCCTCGACAGACCTCTACTGATCTCCCATCGACCCATACCATCGACAAGAGGAGCGAGAAACCAGCTGAGCGAGATGTGGAAGGAGGATCGACGGAACCAACACCTGCTACGAAGGAAACGTCCGAAGGGGAAAAGGGTGAAGAGGAATGGGTAGTCAAGTGGGATGGGGAGGATGACCCAGGAGATCCTTTGAACACGCCTGAGTGGAGAAAGTGGTGCGTCCGTCGTTACCCTTACGATCCACTCGCTCTCCTAGACCTCCCATTTTCCAGCCCACTTTGTGAACCATACCCATCCTTACCTCCCCCCAACACCTGCTCTACCCCCCTTTCGCCCATTACAGCAGTGCTGACGACGCCTAGGCTGTATACTATCTTACTAGCAGCCGCCTGTGCCTGTGTGACCTGCTGTAGCAGTATGGCAGGAAGCACATATGACGGTATGAAGGCAGACTTCCACATTGGCGAGGAAGTGTGCATCTTGTCCATCTCGATATTCGTCGCTGGACTCGGCACCGGTCCTCGTACGTTCCCCTACAATCTTTCTCATGGTTAGAGCTGATGTTGCAGTCTTTCTGGGACCTTGCTCAGAATTTGTAGGCAGGAGCAGGGTATTGAAATACTCTTTCGCAGCGTTCTTCTGTGCGTCCCCTTCTTCGTGTCCTGGTCTACAGCTTACGGCCAGTACTCAACCTGCCTGTGGCTTTCGGTGAATCTGGAGTGGACCCATTGGTGACCAAATTGACTGGTAGCCAATAATATCGCTGTTCATCTCATCTTCCGCTTCTGGACTGGCTTCGCTGGATCTGCTTTCTTGACCGTATCGGGAGGTGTAGTCTCTGATACCTTTCGCAACGAGAAGGTTGGAACGTAAGTCTCTACTCTCCTCTCCCTCCAATCCCTTTGTCCTGGCGCATAGCTGACATAAAGACCTATGATGGTGTTCTCCGCTGCACCCTTCCTCGGTCCCGTCCTAGGGTAAGTAGCTACCCGGCACTGCTTCAGGTCCCCTGCTCACAGCAGACCTCTCATAGCCGGGTTCATCAACCAACATGCCTACTGGCGCTGGACATTCTACGTCATACTCATTTGGTCCTTCGTCACTCTGATCCTCATCCTGGTCTGCATCCGGGAGACCTTCGGACCCGAAGTCCTTCGACGACGCGCAGTACAGACAAGACGAACAACAGGGGAACAGCGCTGGATCGCCCCTGTAGAGAAGCTCGACCGGACGTTTGCTGAAGCGCTCTACCGATCTATCAAGACGCCGTTTGTGCTATTGACGACGCAGCTGATGGTGTTGTTCTTGGATCTCTGGTCGGCGATGTTACTGGGTATCCTGTACTTGTCATTTGGCGGGATACCGTATATCTTTCGAGAGCAGTATGGCTTGTAAGTCGCCAAGCAAGTGGAGAAGTGGAGAAGGGAATGAGGGCTGATGCCATAGCTCGCAGCAGCAGACAGGGATGGCCTTCTTGGGCTTAGGCGCTGGGCAGGTGATCGCTTGTGCCTCCCAGTCTTACTTCAACAAGTACGTCGATCTGGCGTACATGACATGCATTGGAGTCGCGCTGACATGCAGGAAATACCGCCTAGTCGTCAAAGCCAACAATGGTCATGCCCCGCCCGAAGCTCGTCTCGTACCTGGGTTCTACGGCGCCGTCCTCGCTCCACTCGGACTCCTCTTGCTCGGCCTGACGTGTTTCAAGAGTGTACACTGGATCGTACCCATCATCATGAGCAGCTTGTTCGGTATGGGCATGGTTTATTCGTATACAAGCACGTTCACCTACCTCGTCGAGTGAGTCGCATGCTTCGCTGTTGGGAAACAATGTTTATGTGTAGTGCGTATCGACCAGTGGCTGCCAGTGCACTTGCCTCAAACAGCTTCATGCGGTCCGCCTTCGCAGCTGGTTTCCCCTTGTACGTCAAATTGTCTCCCTCTGTATCGCACGCTACAACCAACCCATACCGACTATTCCCTTTGTGGAACCTGGCTGACGAGCAGATTCGGGCAACAGCTATATCGCCGCCTAGGAGCAGTCGGAGGGACATGCCTTCTCGCTGGGCTGATGACCCTCGCCTTGCCTCTGCCGTTCATCTTCTACCGCATAGGAGCCAGAGTCCGAGCTCGAAGTCCATTTGCAGCATCATAGCGATGCGGATCTCTCGACCTCGTCGATATTCCTGTCAACCATCCATACTCATCTGCATCGAGATCGACATCATTATAGACATATATATATATATAAACTTCATATACTACTGTAGCAAGCATCACGCATAACGAGCACGACGACCATACAGCCCATACGATCTCCATGCCCTTGCACTTATCCTGGCTCTGCTCTGCAAGAAACACCTGACACTCCTCTTCCTCCTGCGCCGAGATATACACCCGTTGTGGTCACCTCAAACCCCTCTCCCTCTTCTCCTTGAAGAATCCCGCGATCCCCTGTGCCGCACCACCCCATTCTTGCTGGACGACCACTTGTTCCCCTATCCACTTGGGCAGCTTGTCCCGTATCCTGCTTGTACCATAGCGCCTGTCGACGAGAAGGATCGTCGCGTAGTCGTTGGCGTGTCGAATGGCTCGACCGATCGACTGGTTGACCGCTCGCATGCATAGGTTCTGCTCGTCAGCACAGGACTTCCACGCGGTCGTGACGACCTGGGCTCACCTCGTACAGCTCCTTTGCGGCATTCTTCCCAGCCCCCGGCAATCCCTCGACATACCGCATCCTCTCTTGCAACTCGACCGATCCGACATTGGCAAACGGCAGTCCGACCATGATGACACATCGACCAAGACTGTCGCTAAAGTTGATGCCTGCAAGATCAGCCTCCTCACCCTAGTACAGTAAAAAAATAACGATGTGGGCGGCGACGCGGATTGTCAGTCGACTTACCCTCGGACAGCTTGCCTCCAACCACAGCGAAAAGTAGAGCACCTGTCCTCCTCCCTGCAGCTTCTCCGCCTGCTTGACACTGCCTGATCAGCACTGCCTCCGGTCCAGGTCTAGCTACAAGCTAACGATGACCAAAGAGTAAGAGCAACCTACGGTCGAGATGGACAGTGCGTAATCCCGTAAGGTCGTCTCAACATCGCCGGAAGTCTGCGGCTCGTAGAATACCTGATTCCAATCAGCCTACCACTCACTCCGCTGCCCGATCAACTGTACTTACCTGCTTCTTCTCGTCCAGTCGCTTGAGCAAACCAGACCCCGACCACACCGTCTTGATCTTGTCCAGAAAAGCGTAAGAAGGTAGAAAAACGACCACTCCGTCGGGTACGAGACCTATCGTGCTCTGCATTACCGCACCGAGATCCGCCAGCTGTTGCTCAGCCGCAATCCCGCCTATCCTGACCCATGGTGGAACTCACCAGCGCATCGTCGCTCCGATTCGCAAATTTGAATTCGAAGTCTTGCTTGCGAGGTCCCCGACAGATGACCTGAGTCAAGAGGTTGGATCTCGGTATGACGTGTGCGCACGAGAGCGTCGAGAAGCGATCTTTCGGTATGCCAGGGAAGAGCTGGGTGTAAAAATCGCTTATCTATCACATCAGCTCCCAATCTCCCGATACCGCTTGCTAAGGGAAGAGGTGTGAGGTCAACGTACCGGAGTCATGGTGCCTCCTGCGAGGATGACACACCGCGCCTGCTCTACCACCTCCTTGAACCGCTCTGCTGGGTTCAACAGCAAGTACTTGATGACCACCGCTTTGCCTTGCTCCCCCTCTTCCACCGAGATCAACACCCTCCCATCGTCCCTCGCATCGGTCAACGAGAGCAAAAACGACTCGACCATGTGAAACGAGGCTATACTCGCATGCCGAGCCGATGCGCTCCTGCCTGCTTGCTTTTCTGCCCGTCAGCTAGCGTTCACCTCAGCAGGTCATAGAATCAATCACCTTTCAATGCCGTGTCCTCGGCCGTCTTCTCCGCAAATCCGCTAACCTTTCTCGCCAGCTTGCTCTCCTTTAGATACCTGATCATCTCCACGAGATTGACTTGATCATTCCCTCTTCCTACCCTGCCCATCAACCCATTCGCATCCATCATTTCCGCCTTGCCTTTTCCCTCTTTCGTCGAAACGAGTACATCTTCGCAGAGCTTGGCGAGACCTTGAAGTACGCCGAGAGTCTGGCGTATCCAGAGAGCGTGTACGGGCTTGAGTCGATTTCGAAAGCGTTGCAGATATTGCTGTAGCTGCGAGATGGCAGTGGAGAGATGAGACGAGGTGACCGCCGTCGAGTAGATGGAGAGTAGGGTGTCGATCAAGTCTGCTTGATCAGCCAAAAGTCCAGAGCGACAGTCAACTGTACTCACTGTGCGCCTCGTCGATGACAATGATCTGATCTTTCAGGTTGATCTCCAAGGCTTCACGAGCATTCTTCTGCAACAGCAGATTATACGGCAAAGTGACAAGCTACTGCATCAGTATCTATTCCCGATGGAACACCTGTAACTCACCTGGGATTGCTTGACCGCTCGTCGAGTCGCATAGTATGGACAGACGCAAGACTTTTTGCCCATCGAAACGATATCCTCTATATCCCTCACGGTAGCCTCTTTGTCAGCTATCAGTCCTATATACCTCCTGGTGAGGACATCAACACACCAGAACAGCGTCCCTTGCGTCCAGCATGGCCGCCTCGTTCTCCTTCTTGGGCAGAAATTCGCACCTAGTCTTGCCTGCTTATTAGCGACTCCAGACTTTGCGCAAAGGCAGACTGGTCTCACCCGCTTTCTGCATGTCCAAACACGCCTCGTTCATCCGCTCGTCATTCCCTCCCTTGGCCATCGCCCTCACTTTGTCGTTGATACAGAGCTGTTTCCGACTTCCAAGTGGAACCAAGCTCACCCCGCCTGACGCATCTTCTCCCTCCTGCTTTTCGACACCCCTCTTGACTGCGGCATCCTCCTCCAGGTCGTCAGGCGGATGAGGGAACTTCGTCTTGAGCAGTTCGGCGGTGAGTTGTCGGAGCTGGGTGTGCGTCCTCGAAGTATAGTAGATCTTCGTCACATCATCTTCTTCCTCCTCCACCACCTTCTCTTTCGGCGCATACCTATCGTCAGCTCATAGAACACCTCGACAGTGACACTAGCTGATCTACGTACTTCGCCATGAGAGCCTTGACCTCCTTGGACAAAAATATCTCTCCCTCCTTCAACTGCTCTTCACCCCGCTTGCCATCTCCCAGTCCCTCATCGTCCGGCAGGAAATCGTCATCATCATCCTCGTCTTCTGCTTCCCCCTCGACTACAACATCCACTTTGAGTCGTTTCCGATCACCTTTACCGCGGAAGAGACCAGCACGAGCCGACTGGCGGATCTTCCGTTCTTTCTCTCGAGCGAGGGCTAGGCGCTCTTGTCGAGCTTGTTGAGTCGCTTGTTGGGCAGATAGTTGGAATTTGACAGCATGCTCAATCACCCATGGTGGATCTACACTTCAGCCCCACTACGGCTGTGCTGGGGCAGAGAGCAAATGGCTCTGCCGAATGAAAAGAGTGATCGACGTACCATCCGGATCTTCGGCCAACATCTTTGCCCGAAGTGCATCTTCCGTCTGCCTCGTAGATCGCTTCTCGTTCGCCTCCAGCCAGCTCAACGTCGACGTCAAGAGCGTCAAAGATTTTCCGGTCCCTGTAGGCGATTCGACCTGTTCAAGTCAGCCCATGATTTCCCACCTTGAGCTCTTGACGATGAAATAGATGAGTGATAGATGCCGCATGAGAGGGGCAACGACAACAAAGTCGAAGAGGGACACAGGATAGAATGAGGGAGGAATTACGATACGCACGATAGCTATCTTGCGATCCTCGATAGCTCGAAAGACGGTCCGCATGAGGTCGAGCTGGATCTCGTAAGGTTGAGGATACGGAAAGTCGAACGAAGCGGGCGTAGGCAACGATCCAGCTTCTCCCGACGGCTGTACTGTTGCAGCGGCTCCGTTCGACATGTTGACAGGCTCCTAATATCTTTCCCGACAAAGTACGAGGGCGAGCTAGGGCATAGTGGGCGCAGGCGTGGAGGACGAGGTAAAGTCAAGACGAGAGAGCAAAATCAAGTGGGTCGGTTCAGATGTTGCAACGCGTCGGTGGAGGTTCGTTCACTCTGATCATCTATCATTCCTGGCAGACTCTGATTCGTACTCGTACTGCATGCTGATACCTACAACAGGCCTGCTCGACTGAAGGTACAAGCATACAAGGGTATCCAGTCACACCCATCACGGATCCAACGATGATACGCATTTTCGTCTCGACCTTCCTTAGGCCGGCTGTCTCACCGCCTCAGCCGGTGTCCCAAGACCACCTCGATGATCCCTCCACCCCAAACATGGCTAAAAGCCTCCTTGACTGCCCCGTTCTTCGGCTGCAATCCCACCTCGACCAGGTAGCTCACACCCACCTCAGGCGTATAGAAGCTCTGAATGAGGTTCCGCACATGCGCCGGACCTTGTGCAGGCAACTTCAACGTGATCTGTCCAAGCAGATGCACATCGGTCGCACCGATACTGAGAGGGGCGAGGATAGATGGTGATTCCGGTCGAGCAAGTTCTGGTCCATGCGATTCTTGTTCTTCCGGTATAGCCTGTGCGTTTGGGACGTTGGATACTGCTCGAGCTAAAGCGGATTCCGTATCGCCAGTAGGGACGGAAGTACTCGAGCGACGTTTCAGGAAAGACGGTCGTCGGTCGGAGAAGGACCTTTTTCGCTCGGTCGCCGGCGTACTTCCGCTCCCACTAGCCGTCGCGACTGGGGCAGGCTTTCGAGCCGGTTTGGCCGCGTCCCTGTCTTCGTCCATGAACAGATGCGGTCCTCCTTCCTGCCAAAGCTCCACCACGCTTGGTATCTCCATCCTCCTGATCTCCTTCTCCGAGCCAACAACCATAGTCGCAACCCGCATAAATCGCACGATAAACTTGGACTCTTTCGGA
>JALPCD010000443.1:0-12389 GCA_026538415.1 Cryptococcus sp. GC_Crypt_1
CTGCTCCCTCATATCTCATATCCCCTTGTCTAGCGACAACTCTCGACTATACATCCGTCGATTGGACAACCCACGCTAGTTTGACAGCTTTCACCCGAGTCTAATCCCGCTTAGATTGGCGGCACCTACCTCTCGATCGAGCTCCACGAATCTCGCCTTCTACAAACCAACAACCTTCCCCACCACTCTCATCCTCGACGACGCCCTTCTTGTCGCTCTCGATACCTCCTATTTTACCTTACAAGGCCATAGGACTTTCGCTGAGGCCGCTCTTCGAGGCTGGACGGGCGATTGGCTATACCTATAACCACCTCGCTCTTCTATACCTGTATACCCTTCGACCTCGTTCACCATGGGCGGATGCATGTCAACGCCGAGTACGGAGGAGCCGAAACGCGCATCCGTTGCGCCAGAGGTCAAGCAGCCGCCAAACAACAGCAACAACAACGCCTCGCTCGCCTCTCCCATCACCGCAACTCCTTCTTCCCGCCCACTGAATAACGCTACACCTCCCGGTCCAACTGCCAACGTAGGAACAACAACACCTACCTCTGCGAATGGTGGAACGATAGGAGTAGCAGGAGCACAAGGGTTGAGCGCAGCCTTGGCAGAACCACCCGAGCATAGGGGAAGCAAAGATAGGAGTAATGCGATAGACAGGCAGCTGGAGGATGATCAACGGAAATTCAAGAAGGAGTGCAAGATATTACTGCTGGGTGAGTGGTGGTCCTTCTTGCTTGACGTGCAGAGCTGACGTGCAGGATCTGGAGAGTCGGGCAAATCGACAATAGTGAAGCAGATGAAAATTATACATCAGAATGGGTATAGCACCGACGAGCTGCTCAACTTCAGGATTATTGTGTAAGTTTGTCTCTCTCCTTCCTGAGGATCATGGCTCATGGTAGGCACCGCAATGTGGTAGACTCGGCTCAAGCGCTCATCATGGCGATGCGCAAACTGGGAGTAGATCCAACAGAGCCTAGCAATAGGGTATGTCTTCTTCCCCCATCTGTATGCGTGTATTGCTGACGTGTCAGACATATGCCGACCGAGTGCTAGAATATCGTATGGACTCGGACCCCATGGCGACCGTCTCTGCCGAAATTCTAGGCAACATCGAGTCGCTATGGCATGATCCCGTCATTCCCTCTGTCATGGATCGATCTTCCGAATTCTACCTCATGGACTCGGCCACCTACTTCTTCTCCAACATACGCAAGATTGGAGCATCCGACTATGTGCCAGACGAGGCGGATGTGTTGCGAGCTCGAACAAAGACGACTGGTATCAGCGAGACAAGGTTCAACATGGGCCAATTGAGCATTCACATGTTTGACGTTGGGGGACAAAGGTCAGAGAGGAAAAAGTGGATCCATTGTAAGTGGTGTTTCATGAAGAGGCGGAATCTGCTGATCTTTAGGCTTCGAGGCGGTGACTAGCATCATTTTCTGCGTTGCGTTGAGCGAGTACGACCAGGTCTTGCTTGAGGAGAATGGACAAGTCAGCTGCGACGTTTTTCTGCAGGCCAGAGCTGACGCGCAGAACCGAATGCAAGAGTCGCTTGTCCTATTCGAGTCGGTCATCAACTCGAGGTGGTTCCTGCGGACGTCGGTCATCCTATTCCTCAACAAGATCGACGTCTTCAAGCAAAAGCTGCCAAAGGTGCCTTTGGTGCACTATTTCCCTGAATACACTGGTGGAGCGGATATCAACAAGGCGGCCAAGTACATCCTGTGGAGGTTTACGCAGACCAACCGAGCGAGATTGAGTGTCTACCCTCACTTGACGCAAGCAACGGATACATCGAATGTGAGTTGGTCCATTTATTTCGAGAAGGAACAGGGACTGATGGCTAGATACGGCTGGTCTTTGCCGCGGTCAAGGAGACGATCCTGCAAAACGCCCTTCGAGACTCGGGTATCCTGTAATCGGCGTCTTCGCATCATCGACCTTCATCTTAGATTCGCCTATCAAACTATAGTAGTAGCTCGACCTTACACTTGTATCGCTTCAAACGACGAGGCAACAGACTCCTCACCGATACCCCTATCGACTATATACCACCCCTGTCATGACTTACTACTTTTCTCTCCGACCGACCACCCTATAGTCTCTCGCTTACGGCGACCTACCTCGACAGTGCTACGACACCAAACGACCTTCGATCCCTCGAAAATCCACCACCACCATCGCTCCCCCCCACCCTCGACCCACCACAAAAGGCTACAGTATACCTTGGCCATCTCGTCATTGTACCTCCGCGGCCTTGTTTACATTTACGATCACTCGTCGCACGAGGGAGATAGAGCAAAGCTCCCATTTTGGACGTTATATTCCCCCTCCCGCCTTCTCTTTGGTCTTTAGCGCTTCCCTTCCCAGGTTGATGATCTCTTCCAGTGTTTCCTGCTTCATAGCCGTGTTGAAATGCATTAACATGCCTCAAAGCTCAGCCCGGAAATATGTTGCCAGCTATGCAAGTGTGTCATGCCAAACAAACTAAGCGGCGGTTGGGTGAAAAGCGAGCATATTCCGGACGAGGCCGAGATTTCACAAAGCACACCCCAGCATAGAGCTCCCACCACAGCTATCCTATCTTCGTCTTTCATACTCCATCCCTCTCATCTGTATAAACCGTCCATCGACCTAGCACTCACGCCATGTCGACGCTCAAGATTTCCCATCGACTAGCTCGACCTTCGCTCTTCGCTCGAGCGTTCTCCACAACCCCTATTCGACCTTCTCCTCCCGCTGCGGCATACGCTCGCTCTCCCGAACCCGAAGTTTCTGCCGAAGCAGTTCGTACATCAGCACAGTGGGCAGACTTTGGACGATCGCACGTCTCTCATGGATTGGCAAGGCTTCGTGACCATGTCATTGTCAAGGGGCAAGGGTTGGAATTGATCACCGCAGAGGGGAAACGTCTGTTGGACTTTACAGCTGGAATTGGAGTCACCAACTTGGGACAGTGAGTCCGCTCCCCGGCATGCATGATGCTGACAATGAGTTGCCATCCTGCTGTCTCGGCGGCGGCTGCTGCTCAAGTCAACACGCTCGTCCACCTTCAATGCTCCATCGCCTTTCATGCGCCTTATCTTCAACTCATTGAACGACTCCTCCCTGCCATGCCGCATCCTTCCCTCGACAGCTTCTTCTTTTGGAATTCGGGATCAGAAGCGGTGGAGGCTGCTGTGAAGATTGCGAGAAAGGCGACGGGGAAGCAAAACATTATCGCCTTCCAGGGAGCTTATCATGGACGGACATATGGGTCGGGAGCGTTGACTAGGTCGAAGCCTATCTACACGCAGTCTACCGGTCCACTTATGGTGGGTTCATACGATATGACGGAGCTGAACGTATAGCCTGGAACATACGTCTCTGCATACCCTTACTGGCATTCTCTCGGTGTGATGCCCTCGACGAGCGAGGAGGAGCTGGTCAGATTGGCGGAGCATCAGCTGGATATGGTACTTCGACAACAGGTTGCTCCTCAAGACGTCGCTGCCATGATCATCGAGCCCGTCCAAGGCGAAGGGTGCGTCTTGCATGCTCTGATCCAGCTAATTTGCAGTGGCTACGTACCTTGTCCTCCTGCTTTCCTGCGACACCTCCGACAAGTATGCGACAAGCACAACATCCTCCTCATTGTCGATGAAGTGCAATCTGGATTCTTCCGAACCGGCACATACTTTGCGACCGAGCACACACCCGACCTCCGACCCGATATCATGATCTTCGCCAAGGGAGTCGCCAACGGTTTCCCCATTTCTGGTATTGTCTCCAACAAGGAGATTGGCTCGAAACTCGACCCCGGGTCGTTGGGAGGAACGTATGCTGGAAATGCGGTAGCTTGTGCAGCGGGCATCGCGGTTCAGGATGTCTTTGCGAATGAGGATATTGGAGGCAATGTGCAGAGGAGGGGAGAAGAGCTGTTTGCTACACTGCATGGGCTGGCCAACGGGGAGAAGACTCGTCACCTCGTCGCAGATGTTCGAGGTCAAGGGGTGAGCATTTGCCCCACGTACCCCGTGAAGGAGTGTACTGACGATAAGCTCATGGCGGCCATCGAGTTTAGGATCAGCTCGGACCCGTTGACAATGGAGGGTATCCCCGCTGGAACGGCCGTACCCAAGAACATCGGCAAGCGAGTGCAAGACTATTGCATGGAGAAGGGTTTGTTGATCTTGACGACCTCGTGCTTTGACACTATTCGATTCATCCCTGCTCTGGTGGTCACTCAGGAGGAGATGCGAGAAGCGACCGGAATATTCGTCGAGGCGGTTGAAAAGGTTGCCATGGAGGGATAGGAGCGATGTCTTCGGGGATTTGCGTTGTAAGGTATCTTTTGGCATGCGTAATGCACACTTGTCTTGTCTCTCACTCCCGAATTGCTGCCTGCTGCCTGTAGTACTGATTCCCGTTCTGACTATCGATCACACCATGTGCTAGACCTGCCCAGGCAGGAGATGCGCGAACGACCTCGCCGCCCAACAGTACGCTGTTCTAACCAAACTGTCGATGCCCCGTTCTCCCTCTATACAACTACTTTAGACTTCAACTGAAGGCTCTGAGAGGTAGAGGAACGTCCGAATATTCACCTGGACAAGTCCATGCATGCATAGCATACGCTGTACCGAAAGTAGAGTTTCAGAGGCGATTTCTGTACCAACGCTGTTCTGACCAAACTGTGTTTGACACACGTCCCATCCTCTACAATCATCATTCGACCTATGCGAACGGCGTGCATGGTAGAGAGCAGTCAAACGACGTTTATCGTCATATGCGTGCATGCGTAGCAAGTTCCGTACTGATAACACGGGCTTTGACGCGACTTTTCACACCGACGCCGTTCTAACCAAACTGTATATGAGGTGGATATGCTCAACGCATCCAACCTTAACGGAGTACTTGACGGTCTCGGATATCACCATATAGAACATGATCAACCTGAGCAGGTTCATGCGTGCATAGCAACGGTTGCCACAAAGCTATAGGCTTACAATTGATTTCTACGCCGACGCTGTTCTAACCAAACTGTGTTTGGAGATTGGCTCCTTCTGCGGTTCACATTTCGGTCCATCCATTTTCCACGCATGACCTGCGGCCATAGACCATGATTTGCTGATATCGTACGTAGATCTCCTTACGCTGTGCTAGATTACTACTCGTCAGGTACGAAAAAGGCAGAAGTTGACACAGGAAAGAAAGTGAACTCACATATACGATCACCCCTCTTGACTTCCAGAAACTCCACGCCTAGCTGACCCTCGTCCTCGAGCGCCCTCAGTTCGTCCATGATACGTTGTCGAGCACATTTCCCCGTTGGATGCGGAGCCAACGAGTCCTTGATATGCGTCACAAAGATTCTCAGTCCTTTCAACGGTCGTCTACATATCAGCCTCTCGCCCTTTATGGCGTAACCCACTCTTTCCGTTTGACCTTGCTAGCTAGCCTCTGCAGCTCAAAGTAGAGCGCTGGAGGACATATGTGCCCAAACATTAGATGAGCTGGTCTATCCGAGTCGTAAGAGCATTCAATCTGCCCGTCAGCGAAACAGCAACATTGGAGCAAGACTCACAAAGACGGCAGCAAGTCTCCCTTGGTCCCAGCTCTCGGCAGCTTCTGTCCATATCGCCTCATTGTACTCCCTCGCCAAGCTCTGCGCTTCCACATCGACGTCTTGCTCCCCTTCCCTCCTCCAATCGCTCTCGACGTCTCCAAAGAACAAGAATTCCCGTCCTGCGCCAGTCGAGCTTGACCGGCGAGAAGGGCCAGCTTCTGATGTTTCCGACGGCGTGCTGGATCCTTGCGAAACGTCCGGGTCATAGCGAAAGAACATGGCAGTTGATTCGTACTGCCCATGCGAGGTACACCCATGCAGAACGTGGAACTTGTGCGTGGTGATTGGTAGCGTAGGATGTAGCTGGGTATGTTCCGTCGATACTGGAATTCTACCGTCAGCCTAACCACCAGGAAGGGGGACTCACGGTGTGAACATGACGCCTGTCCCACCCGAGCTGCCCATCTGGTCCGAAGCGCCAGTGGTGGACCCTCTCTTCTCTCCCAGCCTTCTTCTCCTGCTCTGCTGTTCCGACGCCCACGTTCCCAGTTCTGGCCATAGTTCCCCTCCATACGCCAAGGACAACCTCTCCAACGTTTTCCTCGATGCGTATACCGGCAGCCGAGGTAGTCCAGGCGGTGGAGGCGGATCCATGCTCTTCAGGTCGGCGGTCAGAGGCGGAGAGATTGGTCGAGACGATGCTGGTAGGGTGGTCGGACGGGGAGGGACAGAACCGGACAGGAGGATGAGGGAGAGGCAGTGGTCGAGGTGCGCATGGGTAATGAGGTAGCATCTTTCATCAGCTTGACTGCATCTTTGCAAACTCACGAGAGGAAGGAGAAGACATAAGCGGCTTGGAGGATAGGATTGTTGTGTGTATCGGGTATGACGAGGTCAGGAAAGAGGTCTCTTGGTGGAATGCGCTCGAACAAGGCTGCGAGAGCTCCCAGACCGGATCCTGCATGTCAGTACGAGCATCCCAAGGGCGCAAACTCACCCCCTTCCAGGGCTAATATTCCATCTTCCCATCTGCTCAGGTATGGCTTGACGAGGTATCTGATCCCATCAGCGTACCCCATGGGACGCTCACTCACCCAGAAGTGTCCGTCTCAAGAGGTCCTCCTCCGCTACCTAGCACGACCATCTCGAAAGCTGGACCGATTTGTTCTCCCTGCATCTCGAGCAGACCGTCCCTTGAATTCGAGCGAGATGTTGCTGACAGTCACGTCGAAGATTTCCAGACCGGCTCCGTATCCGGATGAGCAAGAGTAAAGAGTGGGTGATATATATGTCCGAGAAGGGAGGTTTCGTCGGAAGTGACTCGGAACAGACAAACTCCTGTCAGACCAATGTCCAGCTGAGCAAATGTCGGCTTCCTTTGTCTATCGTTGACGCGTACGACTCTTTGCGGATTTCACTGCGAAGGGATATGGAACGAGATCTTGTCGACAGCCGAAGAATAGGTATAGAACAACAGTTACAGAGATGGAAAAGGCAAGAGTAAAAGGACAAGCGATAACCAAGACACACACCGGAAAATAGGGAGAGTCGCCCCCTTCCTGGCCTTTGTCCAAAGCTCTGGCATCATCTCCTACAAGCCATTCAACACCTCTCACCTATCTGTGCATGCTCCTGCTGCTCCTCGCAGAGGCTCAACGTCCTCCAGGTACACGGTACGGCCCGACCCCCAGCGCATAGTGTTCGAAGAGGCGTATTCACCACCACCACCAACATCCCCTCTGCTTTCCTTTGCTTATTGTTGTTGTTGCCGTCTCGCCTAGAACGCCCAAATGACTCAAATGGCGTCATCTCGTCAACGGGACCACTTCCTCGCACTCGACCCGCTCTCTGCTTGCGTGACAGCAGCGCGAAGATTGACTTGACAGGTCTGCATGAGGGCGTTAGTCATCCTTCCTATTATCCGATGCATAATAATACTAGACTCGATCACCGCTCATTAACACCTCGTTGACCCTTTTCAGAGCCGCCCGAGGTGGATTTCCATCAGGCCATAAAGCGACCAAGCGGTGCAGCGAGTCGGCAATGGTGGTCTTGTCGATGACGCATTGTTGATCGTCTCCCTGATTGTCGTTTAGTGTGCAGTGGAGAGCGACGAGTATGGGAATGATCGCCTTGCGAGCCGACACCAACTCCGCATCCGACAGGGGCGTTGTGGATGTCGAGATCGTCATAATCGGACTGTCGGAAGATGTGGATAGAGCATTCTCGTAGTCGATCCTCCGAGCAGGGACCACTAGGATGAAGGGTAGCCGTCTGACGAGGTCGAGCAAAGAAGAGAGAGTCTTGGCGTACGCCATTCCGTCGATACGAGGGTTTGGTATGGCGAGATAGATGTCGCTCCCAAGCTGAAGTAAAGGCTCCTTGACCGGTTTCTCCACTTCTACCACAAGCACTTTCGTGGTAGACCCTTCCGCCTTGCAAGCTTCGACGGACGATACCGGTGGACCGAGATCTGCAGCGAGTCGGGATGTCGACGTCGATATACCGACCGCATGCGACAAAATGGTCGGTGCATCCGATATCCTCAATCCGTCCAGCGAGATATCCTTGCTCTCCTCCACAAGCTCATCCACCAATCCTGCCAGATCATCCCTATCTGCAGCCAGCAGCTCGTCCTTCTTCGCGTGGTATAGTGCCGGCTTGAGACCCTTGCATCAGCGCCTTTATCGATCATCACCTACCCTGGCCCAAAGCTCGTCATCGTCCCCTGCTCCTGGCACGTAATCATACCCGACTGTCCGCTTCCCAACTCGAGTCGCACTCGGCACATCATCCCCTCCGACCCATCTTGACGCCGAAACGCAGATGATGGGCGTGAAGTTTGGGTTATCGGGTATCACGGGTGGGGAAGTCGTAGCGGGATGTACGAAGAATGGTCGAAGAGGTTTGGACAGATTGGGAATATGCAGTGTAGACACCTGTCATCAGATTCGTCATCATACCGGGTGACCCACGTCGAGAGCAGCAGCCCAAGTAGGAATCAGCGCTTGGATCTGCGCCTTTTCAGACGGAGAGACAATGTTGGGCGGGAGGTAGAGCTCGCTGTCCCATACGGATTGCACATGTCCTTCGTCCTCTTGTCGGAGCTGAAGGGTTAGGTTGATGACGGTGCACCAGATAGGGACGGTTTTTGACAGGGCGTCGGGCATCCGCTATATTTCAGCTCTTGTCGCGCTTTTTCCAGGCTCACCTTTCCCCTCCTCGTTGAATCAACAATGATCAAGCTAGTCGTCAGTTCTGGAAGGTGACTTGAACGCACCCCCCTCTTTCTTCTGCCAGAGTGGCTAGGGGCAGATTGGATCGACGAAGGTTGAAATTCCAGTTCTGGATATCAAAAAATGTCGCACACGCCCACTCACGTTGGTATGTCCATCCGTCGACTTGAAGTAGGCATATGCATTCGAAGAGCTCTGGCTGTTAGCTATGTATTCGATAGTCCACTCACTGATGGATCACAGTACCACGTCCCGCATCGTTGGTTGGCTGTTTTCTTAGCTGGAGTATCGCAAGAATGGAGATTGAACATACGGACTGTGTCGAATCGATCACTATACCACTCTTTCCCTACTCTATGTACAAACGCCTCGTCTGCCGCTATGGAATGGATCCGATTGAACAGGTCGTGTTGCGCCGTATGCTTGCGTACAGCTTTGGCATCTTTCATCGAAAAGTCGAGCGAGGACAAGAGGAAAGAGTTAATGTCGAAAAAGGTTGGAACCAAATATTCAACATTGACGTCAAAATCTCTTTTCCGTCCAGATCATCCAGCAGCTGCTGATGGGAGCATGGAAATCTCAGCTCACACGTCCTTGTACTGCTACGCGGCCGACGAGTATGAGAGGGCTATGCATATGAGTGTGTAGACATATGTGCACCGATCCTACTTCTTCTTCCCCGCTTCCTCCTTGATCCACCTCTTCGGTATGCCCTTCCCCACCAATGCCTCGGTGATCACCTTGATCTGCGAACCCTGCACCATGATTTCCTGCAGATTCAACTTTGGAGAGGCACCCGTCAGAGGTTGTACTATTGTCAGCTGGCCATCGGCTGCCTACTTACTTGATGCACTCCCTGCGCATAGCTTGCGAAGCTCCTCTGCAAAATCGTCGACGTCGATCCCAAAGGTCTCCAGTCCAGCCAAGATAGTGACCGTCTTCCTACCTTGACGCGTCTTGACAGCCATCGTGATGGGTTGTAGAGCTCCCTTCCTACCATCAGTCACACTCCTGCGCGTAACTCACTTGATCACACCGCCTATTGAGACAGACCAAGCGACTCCAGCCCGTAGACGCTTCATCGCTTCGTCTCGAGGCATCGTCTCCCCCTGCTGCACCTTCTTGACTCCCACCGCTCGTCCTAGCTCGTCGTCGAGAAGGACATGTCGATGGTCCTGCTGTATGGCCAGCTTGTGTTTGATAATGTAGTCGTCGAATAGCGTTTTGAGCGAGGATGAAGCGTTCAAAGAGGATTTACTCATCGTAAGCTGGAACCCACGGTGAGACTCACTCGACGCCCGCTGCTTCCCAGAACGAGACAGCTGGACCACTTGGCTTCCACAGCTCTTCCACCTCGAGCTGTTTCCCCTTGCCCTTGACTGGATCCACCTCCTCCCTCGCAGCCTTCTTTGCAGCTTTCATCTCTTCCTTTGCGATCGTCAAGAAGGGCGCATGAGCCTGTACACTCGGATGTTGAGCGTCAAACCTATCATCAGTACTGACTATATCATCTCGCATGCTCACCCTTGGACCGTGATCTCCCCCTTGCTCTCCTTGATCTTGACAATGCCATCCTTGCTCGCTTCCTTCATCCACTTTGCCAGCTTTTTCCACTCCGACTTGGCGATCACCGCATCGTCCCTCTGGTTCTTCGGTATATACGCCGGTCGATTAGGCAATATATGTCCCGAGTAGAGTTGCGATGCAGGTATCGGAAAGGAGGGTGGGTCGGAGGAGAGTACTTGGAGCAGGGCGAGGTTGAGCAGCGTCGAAATGTCCGATGGGGAGAGGGATGGTTTGGCGGGATCTATCGAGATTTGTGCGACCTCTTCAGACAGATCAGGCGTCTTTGGTCGAGATGGACCGGCTTCGGGCGGAGAGACAATGGCAACAGCAGGCTGGGGAAGTTCAAATGTTGGTAGTGCCGGCTTTGATCCCATCTCCCATAGACTACCATCAGCGCGACAAAAAAATGGGACACTTACTGATCGTCGATGATAGTCAAGATATCGCAGAATTTCCCTTCCTCCATGTCCAGATCCTGGTTGATCTTCCGTATCCTCCTATCCACTGCGGCTTTCACACCTCCTTTCGCAGCAACCCTCCCTACGCCGACATACGAGACCTGCTGGTCGTTCTTCTCCGATGTGACAAACGCGACGAGACCCCCTTCCGGAACGTCTGGTATGAGGTGGGGTCGAGCTAGATTTCGTAGAGCAGCGATGAACAGCGGCGCTCCAGTAAGGAGAGGAGGAGGAAGTGGATGATGGATCTGAAGCACGGGCAGAGCATGTACTTGGGCGAGAAGGTAGACTAAGAATAATCAGCTGGATGGAGATTTCCACTTACTTACGCGTTGGGATGTATTCCTTTGATCCTCTGCCCAACGTCATCCACATTGGATCCCCTTCTCCACTGGTGTACATACTCTACTCGTCAGCAAGTGGACCACTCGTCGCACTCACACCCTCTACACCACCGCTAGTCTCAAAAGCACCTTGGCGTATACCTTCCGGTACCACCTGTCGAGAAAGCTCTTTCAACTCGACATCGTCCTTCCCTTCGCCTAGAGCTGGGTACTGGCCCAAGATCGTACCGACGAGCTGTCGGCGAGCCGAAGATCGGATAGGAGTCGCATTCGACTGATGGGCGAGAGGTTTCTTGAACATGAGCGAATGCCGACAAGATAAAAGTCTGGTTTAAGGCAAAGGGTCGGTATAGGAGCTGAGCGCGGCGAGCGCGGCCTATGGTGATCTCTTGAATATATAAACACGGATTTGAGCTCTTGGCATCCTCAAAAGGTCCCATGGCACAGTTTGGTTAGCGCACCGTACTAATATTAAGTAATCAATATAAGTCATGCGGCGGTCCGCGGTTCGATCCCGCGTGGGACCATTCGTTTTTAGTGGTCAGCGAGGGTTCGGCTTCTTTTTGGCGTATGCTTTGCTTGCTCGCACTTGACAAGGCTTGCGTTCAATGCGTCTCGCGGTTTGACACACCTCACTTGGCCTCTTGAATTGATGAAAGCAGCCTGTGGTGAGATGTTGAGCACGAATGACGTCGGGAAAGGTTGACCTCAGCTTCATTTCCTCAGTAATTGATTTCGCACTTCATCCTTCTTCTTGTAATATATATCGCTGTGTTTATATCGCTCGACTACCTCGAGCACACTGTTGGCATCATTCACAGGCTCACGAACCCTCGATCGTCGGCCAGGCTACGCACCTCGGCTCGCCTCTTTTCCGTTTGACGCCAATCGGCCATGTCGAGAGTTCCGATTACTCAGCTGCCTCTCGCGCCCAACCCGCTCCAACACACCCTGACCCAGCTCGAGCTCCAACCTCAACCCTCTGCTCAGCGACGCTCCACCACTTTCAAATCGACGACTCGGGGCGTATGGGCGAGGACTTATCCTCTTTGGACGGCATGGCCTTTGCGCGTAACGAAGGAAGAGGTTGAAGCGATGGGAGTGGACTTGTCGGCAGGCGATCAAGTCTCGGTGGAGGATGTGTTGAGGAGGTGGGATCCGGTGGATGTTGTGCAAGAAGGGGGAGAGAACGGGTTGAAGGTGGTGACGAGTGAACATCGGTTGAAGC
>JALPCD010000444.1:0-12379 GCA_026538415.1 Cryptococcus sp. GC_Crypt_1
CATGTCTCCTCTGCTCACTCTCCTCTTCGGCCCACATGTCCCCACTCCTCCAGCTACGAGCCGTTCCAACGCTTCTCTCGAAAGATCCGCACCCCAAGGCCAGACCTCTACCCAGAGTTCTCCACTGCCAAACGCCAAAAGCAGCACCATGATCCCCCATAAACTCGGTATAATGGCCAGCAGTCGAAGCGGTAACAAGCTCGACTGCTGCAATCTCCGCTCAAACATGGCGGGCAACGGTTCCTCCTTCCTGGTCGTCTCCATGGGCGGATCATCCGGTCCAAATGACAATCCCAAGCTCCCCTTCATCCTCTCCCGCTCAATGATCGTTCGTTGTCGGTTGCGCCTTTTGGGCGAGAATGTGAGGGAGCCGGAAGAGGGGGAATCCGTAGTCGTACCGTCGTAATCATCATCCGCATCTTCACTCCCCGTCATACCTCCCAAAGGTATCCCATGAAATCCACCAGGCGAGCTCCCGCTGTATATCCTCGGCGACGATCCAGCCGAAGAGGACGACAAGACTGGCGTCATGGGTTCAATCAAACTCGCTCGTATCCTTGGCGAAGGGGACTTCCTCAGACCACTGAGGTGGGAGTAAGATTTGGATCGAGGCGAGGGGAGGATAGACGAAGTCGAGTGAGAGGAGAGTGGGACAGGTCGAGTGGGTGGAGTTTTTCGTCGAGCTTCTCGAGCCTTTTTCTCCTCCGCTTGTTCTTTCGCAACTCCTCCCATCCAGGTTCGCATTGCCGTCAAGTCGGGTTGAGACAGAGATTGCTTGTTCCGTACGGCCGCACCCCTGCCTCCTGGAACGAATGTGGAGTCCGAGTCGAAGCCTTCAGTCTCGGTATCGGTGCCAGAGGAAGCATGACGAAGGTCGAAAGGTCCGCGATGGGTGCGAGAGCCTACGCGGATGCTGGCTGCCGGGTTGAGGAGAGGTGGAAGGGCGGATGTATAGCCGACAGGTCGAGAGGGATGAATAGGGTGAGTTCGAGTCGGCTGTGATGGACCAGCGACAGGTGGTTGGGCATGTTGAGCAGGAGGGCGGGGTTGAGGCTGGACATTCCGTTGGTGTAGCTGTTGCGGCAGCTGACGAGGAGGAGGGAGTTGCGGTATAGGCGGCGGTCGAGGGAGTGGCTGTGTCGAAGCTTTCGGCAGAGTCGGCTGTAGTGCGATGGGTGAGATGACGGACAGAGGAGCCAAGCCAGCAGGCAAGACTCGACCGGCTGGACTGGTCGGTGCGGATTTGGAAGTCGCCTGTCGAGGTTGTCCTTCAAGCGATTGACTACTGCGAGATCGTGATCGGCTAGATGGGCGAGACGAGGGTTGAACGATACTGCTGAATAGATGCAGAGAGGCGCTGGGCGATGGGGGTGTGCGCGGATGAGGGAGGAAAGACAGGTTGGAAGGGAGAGGTGCGGGTGCGGTTGTAGTCATTGTCGATAAGACGACGACTTTGTCGAGAAACACCAAGTCGAGCGATGATCCTACTCCGAGCTCATCTATATCTCCATGGTAGATGTCGAATGTAGCTGTCTAGATCCTGCCGGTTGTGATTGTGTACTGTATATTGTTCGAGTGATAGGTGAAGCGTCGAGAACAGCAGCAAGACTGGCACGAATAGCAGAGACATGTGCTAGATTACGTAATCAACTTACAAAGTTCGTAACTCATCCACGACAAGCTGGGCGACTGCTCTCAACGGTACATCTATCCTCACCATCTGCGTCGACCTCATAGCCTCTTTACCATGTATGATATGACGGCGACGACCACTAGCTCGAGGCATGTCTCCATTGTATCTGCTTCGAGCGTCTCGACACTTGGCTCTCCTTTGATCAGGCTTGGGGTGCGGAGAATGGCCTCTGCTGACCGTCATGGGGGTTTACAACAGACTGGTAAGCTTTCCTCCCTCTTGCAAGCCGACTTCTCTTCTACGAGATACACAAATTTAGGAACCTGCTGATGATGCCCAGATCCGCTATTCTGACCACTGACCATGTCTCATTGCTCAGAGCGATTTTGAGAGAGGACGACCCAATTCAACCCATTCTCCTCCACCTCGATTTGAACGACCCTGTTCGCGAATCAGAAATGATCACTCCTCATCAAGCTCTCTTGGAGTACCTCGATCATGCAGATGTCGAGAGCGCGATAGCGGCTGGAAGCTACACCATCTCTACCGCAGATAGCGATCTCTCTCGATCGCACATTGACTATGCCGCCGGCAGGGTCGAGGCTCACCTCTCTCGGTTCGAACCCAGGTCCCAGAACCCTACGGTCAGAGAGCTATCGAGGACGCTGCGGATGATGATCTCGGATCACGATCAGCAGATTTTGCACGAGTATGCGGAACAAGTGGAAGATGAGGTGATCAAGGCGTTGTACAACGACATGGCGAGGACGATCGGGACTGTCGCAGAGTACCAGACACTCATAGAGGAGTACGAAGAGCAGTGCATGGATGGAGAGAAAGAGGACGCATTACTGAATGCGTATCAGAAGGTCGTAGGCGAAAGCGAGGCGACGAAGAAGAGTTATCTATCCGCCTACCAGTGGTGGCGTAGTAAGTGTTCTTCCTTTCCATACTTTGCCTTTGGCGACTGAGCTAATGCCTCCAGATCATGGCAACAAAGTGGGATCGGGAAATGCGAGGAAAAGGAACGAAGCGACGGCCGATAACATCTTGGTCACATATGTCTCGGCAAAGACACGACTGGAAGAATTGCAAAGAATGGAGTTGGAAAGCTCAACCAACTCAGGCAAAGGGAAGAACAAGCAGGAGGAAGAGGTCGACTGGACCCAGCACGTCAACCCTCGGTTCGCCGATTTGGCCAGACATGTGGTTGCTCTGGAAAAGCTGAACAGCATGCCCATCGGTCCAATTTTCACCTTTTCGTCCGCTTCGACAACCTCGAGCGCGGCTGCCCCTCACACTGTCGGCGAAGACACCGGGCCATTCGATCGGCCGAGTGGCTTTGACGATATCATCACTCCCCAAGTGCTCACCATAGTCTTCGCGTCGGTGGATCTATCGCAAAGCGGGGCGAGCGAGAAGGATTGCAAGTTTGCCCGAATCTGGGCTGAAGGTGCGTTGGACCGCTCTAGCAGATCTCAGCTGACATGAACAGAGTATAGAGGTTTTCTGGTGGCTGGGACTCTGCTCTCGTCGCTCGATGGTGATCGCGCTGCGTTTACGATGGAGCATGGACAGGCGCTCGATATCTGGACAAAGGCTTTTCAGTCGGGATTGGTTGGTGAGGCAAAGGTGCCTGAAGCGACTGTGTCGACTGTCCGAGCGACGCTGGACAGTCTGCACGACATTTGCAAGCAGTACAGGAAGGACGGGCGGGCTGGTCCGGCGACCTGGGAGGACGAGGAGGAGGATGCCGATGGGGAGTCTGAATAGGGTAACTTATGGGAAGGGAGAGATTGGTATGCGCTCGTCTAGTCGGAGAAGACCTATGCATGAGAATTCGTCTGACTAAGTCGTGCTCATATCATGCACGACTTAGCAGCAGGGACAAGAGCTGGGTATTGGCTGGGTTTTTATCGTTTCGGCCAAGAACGACGATTTGAGGTTCCTTCGCTTGGCCCTTCGCTCATGTCCGATCCGCTATCTCTCGCTCAATCCTTGCAAACCTCGACGAAGGTCATGTAGAGCAACACATATAATTGAGCTGTCCCAATGCCGCTGTACCCTCCTCCTCGATCCTGTACTCGCTATTCGACATCATTTAACCTACACCAACCTCCCTAAACCCTGCTAAGCCGATCGATTCGACCTCGCATACTCCACTCACTTAGACGACCAAAATGACCATCCCCCCTCGACCCAAAATTCTCGGTATAGGCTACCCCAAGTTCGCCATCCCCGAGTTCAAAGCTCTCGAGAAGGATCTCGATATCTTCTACTTCCATCCGGACGAAAGGGAACAGGTGATTAGCGAGGTAGCGAGGTTGACGAAGGAGCATGGGCCGTTTGATGGGTCTTGGGTGGTGAGTCGGCGCTTCTCCCTTCTTCCTCTCCTTACCTCCACCTACCTTGGACTGCGGTTCGCTGCGATTTCGAGATTGATCATGCCAGACGGAGCTGATAGGTAGCTGTACGATACCGCTCGATATGCACCCTTTGACGAAGAAATGCTAGGACCCGTCTTTGCGACTCCAGGCCAATGTGGAATCTTCTCCCAAGGCGGAGCCGGTACGTGAATTCACGCCCCCCCTCAATGTCCATCTTCTTCACTGGCTATACCTTCTCTCCCTTTTCGATAGATCTACCTCTCTTTTCTCCTCCTTATTCTCAGTGATGAGCTGAACAGAGCTAATTCCAGGTGTTGACTCGATCGACGTCGATTGGCTCACTTCCAAGGGCTGCTACGTTGCCAATACGCCATACGCTGTCACCGACGCCACGGCAGACATGGCAATCTTGCTCATGCTCAACACTTTGCGAGGGATCAACGAGCGCCAGGCGAATTGTCGAGCTGGGAAATTTAGGATGGGCATGGGTTTGGCGGATGATCCGGCTGGCAAGACGTTGGGTATCTACGGCATGGGTGAGTGGATCTTCTTGTCAGCCACAAGAGGTGGAATGGAAGAGCTGACAAGTAGGGAATATTGGGAAGAGCGTGGCGAGAAAGTCAAAGGCCTGGGATATGAAGGTCATCTATCATAATCGAAACCGGCTCTCCCCTAAGGGTATGTCCCTATGCGTTGAGACCATGGGCTGACGGAGCAGAAGAGGAAGCGTTGGGAGCAACATATGTGTCCTTTGACGAGCTGCTCGAGAAATCCGACGTGCTCTCCTTGAACTGCCCTCTTACTCCCCAAACGAAGGGTATCATCGACAAAGCCGCTTTGGAGAAGATGAAACCTACCGCTCATCTAGTCAATACTGCACGAGTAAGCAGTCCTCTTCCCCTCCTTCCTATACTCCTCCTCCCCGTCTGACCTGCGATATCGGAGCTAACGATGTAGGGTGCGGTAGTCGATGAGAAAGCGTTGATCCAGGCACTCAAGAATGGCACCATCGCAGGAGCAGGTCTAGACGTGCTCGAGGTCGAGCCGTGTGCCGAGTCGCCCTTGTTCGACATGCCGAATGTCATGGTCATCCCGCATTGCGGGGCGTTCACCAAAGGGACGATCTTGAAGGGCGAGCGAGAGGTGTTTGCAAATGTCAAGTCGTTGTGAGTCTAGTCTGTCGACTTTGCCAGGTGTGGGGCTGACGAGATAGCTTTGAAAAGGGTGTACCGATATCATACGTCAATGAGCCCAAGCGATCTTGATGGAGAATGATGATACGAGGGACTAGGAGACCTTCCAACTGGACAACCGCGTTGGCACAATAGCGCAGTCTCATATATTGCAACAATGTAGGTAGAATCTCCGATGCATAGGATACCATACAAGCATACAAAGCGTGACATCGACCTCTACGTCCCTCTACAGCCTCGCTCTAACCCTCGCACCTGGCACCTTTACCTCTCCGACCTTGCACACCGCCTCAGCCTCTTGCTTCGCCTGGTTCCATGTCCAATCCTCCTCTGTCGCCATGATCAACCTCGCCAGATCCAGTTCCGCCTTTTCTGCTTCCGCAACAGCATGTTCCCCTCCTACTGCTGCCCCATCTCTCTGCGTTGATCTCCACTTCCACAATGGGGTAAACTGATCCGATCGACGTTCGAGGGCGTTCTTGACGTGTTTGCCGAGCACCGGAAGAAACTTGAACCCATGGCCTGATCCGCCTGATGCGACGAAGAGGGTGTTGGAGGTGTTGGGGACATAGTCGATAAGAAACGAATTGTCGATCGAGTCGGTGTACCAGCACATTCGAGTTCCGGTTATCCCAATTTCCTACGACGTCAGCGAAAATCATATTAGGGGTAGGGGAGTTGAACCCACCTTGAGATCGGGAAAGAGGCGGTCGATGGCTCGTTTGAGGTTGTTGATTGCCTTGATGGGGAGGTTGGTCGCTTTGACAGGGGTGTACTTCGTCATGGGCGTCGAGATTTTGTTGGAGCTTCTCGAGTGAGGTTGAAGGTTGGTCCACTTTCTCCCTCGATCTGTACATCAGTAGGCAGCCCATATCAGGCGGTAAGGCCAGCTCACAGCCGATCTTCAAGACTCCTTCACTATTCCTAGGGAAGCCGTAGAACCCTCCGAACTCGGGCGACTCGTGTCCGGTCAATCCTGCTCATCAGCACCAAGTAGCACAAGTGATATGGAGTGATATGAAGACTTACCATACGCCCATACTGGAAACTGCTCGGGCGAATACTTGTCCCAAAGGTCCAAGCGATTCTTGGGTATCTTGACCTGAGTCACCGACCCCGCGGTAGCTTGCAATACAGTCTCTGCCTCGGGGATCAGACTAGGTGTCCACGGTCCACCTAGTGCATCAGCACCCAGCTATTTCACAGTAGTCAACTTACAAGCCACCACAACGACATCGGCGGCGTGCGTCTTGCCATCCATCGTCCTGATTCCGACCACCTTTCTCCCTCCATTATTCCCAGGCTGATAGACAAGGTCGTCCAACTTTCCTTCCCTCGGTCCGAGGACGAAATCGACTCCAGCTTGGACGCAGAGGTGTCGAGCCCATATACAGGCTTTGTCGGCGTAGGTGAGGCCGGCAGAGGTGTCGAGAAAGGCGGAGAGAGAGTGATCTTGTAGGCCGGGAAAGGCCTTGATCTTTGTTGACCATTGGTGGGATGGACCGTCTTTTTCAGCCAGCGACCGCATGTCCTTCTCGTCGTTCTGCCCATCAGCCACCACATCTCGGGACTAGGTGTGTTGTGCCGATGTCAAGGGTAGCTGTTCGACTGGTGGAGGAGAGAAGAGAGACTCACGATGATATGCTGGAAATGCCTGATCCCTCCCCTCTCTGCTTCCTCCATAGACTCCAAGTCGTACTCGCTGAATTTCCCCTCTGACAACCTCATGAATCCGTTCGGCTCGAAAACCTTTGTTTCTGGCGTCAAACCCTTTGGTAGCTTGTCCCGAGGCGTGGACGCTATCGTGTCGTTCCATTCGAGCCAGATGGGTCGGCCGGAAAACGCGAGATCTTGATATTCCGTCTCTTTCCCACTGCCCATCAGCGCGAGCTCTCTCGACGAATCCGAAGGAAGGAGCGGACAGGAGTAGTGGGCTGGTAGAAATGGGAGGGGAAGGGGAGGGGTACAGGTGGAGGAGACTTACTAGGAGCACCGGAAGATCTTGTTGATATCAGACGAAGCAGAATCGCAGCCTTGATTCGGATCGTACACTGATTCATGATACGGCTGGTAGTCAAAAACCGTGACCTGCTTGTATCCTGCTCGAGCGAGATGAAGAGCGCTGGAGAGGCCAAAGACGCCTGCGCCGACTATGATAATGCGGTCCGAGGTGGTAGTCATCCTAGTTGCGGTGTCGCTTTCAGTCAGTCGCCTAGAGCGTATAGATCAAGCGGTGACGGTCGTCGAGTGGGGACGACGTTCGAAGTCAGCTGGCGAGTCATTGATGTCGAGAAGCGACGGTTGGTCGGGGATCATGGCATGCCGAGTCGGGAGTGTAAGTGGTTGGCAAGATAGGACAAGACCGAACCGGTCGACGTATCGCCAAGCCAGCGGGGAGAGACTTTCAGCGTGACACCTTGCATAAGCATGGTCCGAAGACCGATAACTTGAGGGCCTATCGCACGAGACCGAAAGAGCTCGAGCATTAGATTTGTGGTTGTCGAGGCGATAGATGAGAGGTATGCCCAAAGAGAGATATCATTGGGTGGTACTCGAGTAGGACAAGTCCGATGTCGGATTTGACCCGTTGTCTGTTTGGCCATTCGACCTTTACACTCTCACTACGTTCATCGGCCATGTCCAGCATCTCGCAGCTCGAATTCAAGTCGGGAGGAAGTTATACGGCTGTCATGCACCTCGTAGTCCCCTACATGACCCTCAGTACACCGCGAAATATTCTGTACATCGTTCTCCAGGCCACCATCACCCATTTTTCACCTCGCTCGTCATGGTACAAGAAAACGCGAGGTCTTTCGATTACGGCTCGAAGCGTACTGGCTTCTCCGACAAGTATGCAGAACGGGAGCATGTCAAGGAGCGTCTTGCGCTGGGGTTCAGAGTACTAGCTCGACAGCAATGCGGTATGTTTCCATGCTACGCCCTGATCTTGTGCGAGCTGACGATTTAGTCGACGGCGCTTCAGGTCACTGTACATCTCGAGATCCCGTCGATCCAGACTGCTTCTGGGTAAGCTCATACCCCTTGCTTGTGATACTGACCTCCAGGTCAACCCGTATGGTCTCCATTTCTCCCTTATCACCGCATCCGACCTGCTCCTGATCGACCACGCTGGCAAGATTATCCTCGGCGGGAAACCCCATCGACAGCGATACAACGCAGCGGCATTTACCATCCACAAAGCGATCCACGTCGCTCGACCCGACGTGCATTCCATCTGTCACGCTCACTCGCCCTGGGGGAAACCTTTCGCCGCGCAAGGACGGGAATTGCCCATGTACACTCAAGACGCGGCGATGTTTTACGGGGATCATGGTGTGTATAAGGATTTCGGAGGTGTAGTACTTTCGGATGAGGAGAGTGAAGGGATATGTGGGGCGTTGGGAGGGAAGAAGGCGTTGATCTTGCAGAATCATGGGATCTTGACGGTGGGAGGGTGTATCGAGAGTGCAGTCGGGTGGTTCATTGTGTGAGTCGATTTGACATGGTTGGGCGCGGGAGACTGACGAGCAGGCTGGAGGGAGAGTGCAAGACGGTCTTGAGGGCAGAGGCGAGTGCTGCGTTTACAGGTGTGGGACCGGTCGTGATCCGACCTGAAGTGGCCAAGTTCACCTGGGAAAAGACTGGGAGCGAGCAAGGAGGTATACACGAGTCGGAGCCCTTTGTGAGTTGGTCGAGACCGTTACAGCTGTGAATAATGTGCTGATGCTTCAGTTCGAGCTGGTGGATGTCGAGACGAACGGCGCTCATCGAGCCTAAGGTGGATTGGTAGCTCTATATCTCTTCATGCATGCACTCGTCCTTGTCCCACCAGCGTGCTTCAGTCTCATTGAGTTCAGGTGTGGATATATCATTCATAAGGTCAATCTACAAAGCCAAACCCTTACGCACCTACAAAGTCACCCACCCCCGATTTTTTTCCCTTGCTTCAATGTGGCCATTCTTAACCTCCTCTCTGGCCCCCATTTCACCTCTCGGCGCCCATGCCCAGAGGCCTAGACGAAGTACCTAAATAAGGGGTTCTTCGCGCCCTCCCTCAACGCCTCCGTCGGCACATCCGCCGACCTCCAATTGACCCCCTGCGCCTTGTTCCTCTTGGCATTCTGCCAGCCCATGTACAGTCGTAGACCGAGGATGATGAGAATCCCGCATCCCTCTATACCGGCCGTGATGGCGAGAGGGATCTGATAGGCGGGACTCCACTTGTCGAGGAAGATGTTGGCAGAGACGATACCTCCTACGTTGGCCAAGAAAGCTACAAAGTCAGCCTCGTGCACATCGAAGAAAGAAAAGGAAAGGGGACGTACTGTAGAAGCCGACCTTGAATGCTCGTCCATCCTCGCTGACGTCGTTACACTGATGCCAACTGTGGAAGATGACACTGGGCGTGAAGGCTCCACCAGTGATCTGCTAGTCAGCTTGACACGAGAATCATACGACTCACCAAGAATGTCGCGAAATATCCAACACCAGTCGACGAGACAGGTATAGCGACGAGGATGATACATCCGACAAAGACCATACTGAGGGCAGAGATGAGGTGGAACCCTCTTTCTCGGAAGCGATCCGACGACCAGGCGGTGACGAGCATGACGATGGCGCCGAAAAAGAAAGGGGCGACGGTGAAGAGGTTGGTCTTGACGGTGGAATAGTGGAATCGACCGATAATCTGCGTGAGGAAGTTTCCAGCGACGGCAGCTGCTACACCATAACAGAGGGCTACACGTGAGCTCTTGATCCCAAGTTCAAAGGGGTGGAGAAGACGTACCGATACCCGCAAAAGCCCAGAACCAGGCGTCTTTCATGGGAGAGAAGAAGTTTCCGACGTCGAGCTTGGTACCGATAGCGTTGGACCCATCCTTGAGCAGTCGGAGTCGAGCAACGTCTTTTTGTCGTGCAGTGAGGAACTTGGACTCGGCCGGGGTCCAGGGCAACATGACAAACATCAAGACGGCGAAAGCGACCGTAAAGGCACCTAGGGCGTCAGCTCGTCGATGGCAAGGGAAGGTGCTCGTGTGCGTACCTTCGATGATAAACAGGATCTGCCATCCCCAAAGATGACTGTCCATCTGGAATACACCATATGCGATTAATCTGGCATAGTCAGCGATGTGGCGACAAAGTGGAAGAAGTCGACTGACCCAGAGAATGACCCAGAAAGAGCGTTGGTAGAGTAAAAGACACCGATCCGTTTGCCCAGCTCTCCTCGAGTGTAGAATGTAGTGAGATAAAAGACCAACGAAGCAGCAAATCCAGCCTCGAAAGCACCCAGCACTGCCTCGTCAGCTAGCTCTAAACCCCTCTGAGATCGTCGACACTCACGTAGTCGAACGACGAGGGTGCCGGCAAAGTTGGATGAGCCGGCGTTGATCATGGCCATACTTCCCCAGCCAAACATGTATCCCGGGATAGTCCATCTAGGTCCAATCTTCCGGGTCAACATGACACCCGGGACCACCAGCAAGCAGAAGGGGATGTAAAAGCAAGAGAGCATGATAGCGTAGCCATTGGCGGGGAAGTGGAGGTCTTTCGTCATGCCGTCTGATTTGGCGTTGGACACGTTGTTTCGGTCAAGAGAATTGAACAGATATCCCCCTGAGAGAGTCAGCGAAACACGACCGGACTTGAGACGGAGTCAGAGGAGAGGTCATGGGATATCGAAGGGAGGGAAGAGCAACCTACACCAGATGAAGGGTAGGATGTGCCAGTCGAACATCCGCGTGATCCGCCTAGACTCTTCCTCGGTAAAGTCGTACGCAGAGAGATCGACCTCATCTACCTCGACAGCATTGGCCTGCCCAGTATGTCCCTTAGCGTCGAGGGGGACTGGGTCGTTCTGCCCAGCCTCGAGCGTCTTGTCGTATACCGCTGAGCTCATGTTGATCCCAAGTTGTTCGGATCTGAGAGCGTGGGAGGATGTGATGTCGACGGGAATGTGTGAAAAGGGGAAAGTGGGATTGGTCGATAGACTGGGAATGAGCAGGGGCAAGGAGAGGTTGAAAGCCTTTATAGCTCACCCAGCTCGTCGAGTCGGGTATCGCTATCCAACCCCCTATAGGACATCTCCTATCTCATCCTACCCCTCCATTCTCCGGTCCTTGCTCTTCCTCTGCTGGTGCGCCAGACTGTGACTTATTGCGATAACCGTATTAACGCCTACACTACGTAGCTGCTGGCCATACTTGGCGCGGATCCATGGCGAGGTCACGCCTTGAGCAGAGGTCGAAGCTGATAAACGTCGGGTGTAAGCGAGGGCCAATGAGGGTTTGACCGAAGAGCCTGTCGAACTCCGGTCCGAGCTTCATTGTCGCGTTCTGCGGCGCTAATGCTTTCGGGAAGCCGAGCGGAGGAGATGTGCAATCATGCTGTTGGTCAAGGTAGAGGAGGTGCATGGCAGCAGGGCAGCAAGGCGACAGTGCGGGAAATGAAAACAATCATCATGAATGGCGAGAACAGTAGCAGACAGGTTGCGATTGTCGGAGACTCGGAACGGCTTTGAGCGATGGGTTTTGGCATTATTATATTGACCTTTGACCCAGGAAGATAAGGCCGAGCGATCAACCATGCATGCATCGGTGGTCTCGAGCTCAAGTCCTATCCTACACTCCTTCTTCCCCTCGCATAGACGATCCTCTCGTAGCAGCTTGGCAGAATGACTACAATTGACAGCAAGATCGCCATCATAGGAGCAGGTGAGTCGAGGCGTCGAGATCAAGGCTGACAATATAGGTGTATTTGGCCTGTCAACGGCGCTTCATCTCAAGAAGCAAGGGTATAAGGATGTCTCGATATTCGACTATCAGCCATACCACGAGACAGCATACGATCCAAGCAAAGGGTGCGATGCAGCGAGTGCGGATGTAAACAAGATCTACCGGTGCACCTAGTACGTCCCGACCCCTCTTGCCCAAGTTCTTTCTCAATCGATTCTCTTTGCCACATCAGAGGGTCGAGCTGATACATACAGCGGCACAGAGACGGAGTACCAAGATCTAGCCTTCTCAGGTCGACCCATTTGGCTCGACTGGAATCGACGACTCGCCCAGACCCCGTCAGATCAACTCCCTCCCGGCCTCACACCGCAAGATGATCTCTTCGTCCCCTGCGGTATATTACGAATGTCCAACGAGGAGAAGCTATCGAGCTAC
>JALPCD010000445.1:0-12377 GCA_026538415.1 Cryptococcus sp. GC_Crypt_1
AAGGAAGGCCATGGGGATGGAGGGGAGGAAGGTCAGCAGGAGCAGGAAGAAGGTGGGGAAGGTGCTAGTAGACGTGTGACGGGGAGAAGGTCGAGGTCCAGCGATGCGGAAACGGCTGTTTCGGTGGCTTGAGCTAGAGCTATGCAAGTTGTATCATCATGATCTGATGGGCTATCACAAGCTGTGCATTCACACTCGACAATACTACAAAGTCTGACACGTATGTTGATCCAAGTGTGCGACCTCTCCTGGCGCTCAAGAGTGTTCCTAGATGCTCAAGACCTTCTGGATGTACGGGTCGCTCTTGGCCCACTGTTCAAAAGTGGGCAGATCGGGAACGACCTCTGTACCCGTCGTACCTGGATAATATGCCTTTCGATACCTGTACATCAGCTCGTTCCCCCATCCAACAAAAAGCCAAGGAAGGCCTGAGCATGTCCACACAGAACTTACGACGTGTACAGCCCATCCATGACCTCATGGAAGGGACCGAGACCCGCCTTCATCTGGTCAGAGTACCAAGCCTCGTCCGAGATGTTCGAGGTGGTGATCGTCTTGCCGGAGAGAGCGGAGAGTCGAGTCGCAAATTCTGCCCAAGTCGACTCCTCGATCGTGTTCAATACCTCTTTCCCTAGGCTGTCAGCCGTCGGGCCTTCCCAAAGACTCCTGCGAGCTCAAACGTACCGAGAAATTTGTCCGGAGTGTCAAAGATCGTCTTGACAAACTTGCCCACTGTCCCAATCGAGGTGAACTGCTGTTTGAGCGCATCGGGACAGATGAGGTTGAGCTTGATCGAGCCGTCATCCTGCGGCTGCAGGAGGTTGAGGTGTTGGAGGTTCTCCCAGTAGCCGGAGGAGTAGTAGATTGTCCAAGGGAGCTGAGAAGCTCGAAGTGTGTCTCGGACTACTGTCAGCGAAAAAGCCTAGGTGGGTGGATCGGTGAGCAAAAGGGTACGGAGTGGTGAGCGAAGGGGCGGAGAGTGAGACTTACGCTTGAAGGCAGACGTGCAGTACATTCCGTCAGTGGTATCGCAAGCTTCAAACAAGCCCGAAAAGACGACATGTTGAATACCCGCTTTGGTGCACTCGTCAAACAGGTCGAGGCCGTACTTGAGCTCAGTGTCGATGGCAGCAGCCATGTTACCTTGTTTGTCGGCGAAGGTAGACCAGACTAGAAAATCAGTGACTGTCCACCACGTCAGGCAGATGCCTGGACAGATTGAAGAACAAAGTCGTGTCGGGCAGAAAAGGAGGGAAGAGGAGAGAAGACGAGAGACGTACTGTCGGTGTTGATGTAAATCCCGTAGACCCCTTGAAGGTGTTCTCGATACCCTTCGGGATTGGCAAAATCCCCCTTGACAACCGTGATACCCAGCTCGTTGATGTTGATGCCTCCCACTGCACGTCAGCAAAATTTTCGACACAGATACTCAGGTGAAGCCTACAGCTTGCCTTGGGCCCAGTGGGGTTCCGAGCGATACCTACGACCTCGTATTGGTCGTCCAGTGAGAGTGCTTGACAGACGGCTCGACCTTGCCAGCCCGTAGCTGGAAAGACAACGATCTTCTTCTTCTCGGTGGGCATGGTGGTGGAGGTGGTGAGAGGGGTGGTCTGGTGAAAAGTAGAAGCAGCTATGGGTCGGTGTGCGTGCAGGAGAGACGAAATTGATGAGCTTGGGGGGATCGAGTTGGGTTGATATATGTACGGGATGATCGGTCATCCCGGTCTCCTAGGACACACCATCCTTTCCCGAGCAGATCGACCGCCGGTGAGCGCACGTAGCCGGTAGTCAGCGATCCATGCGATGTCATCCTTGTTTCATGCTGCGACGCCGGGATGGACGATGCGAGAGATGTTAGAAGAAAGGAGGCCAGGTCAAGATGGACGAGTCGGGTGGAGGAGATGGCGCCGAGCGCCTTTGAGGTTTACGGTCCACCTCGTTTCTCGTTTATACCAGCTTTGATACCTCGCTGCTACATTTGTTCTGATATCATCGACGAGATGCTCGAGACGCCCAAGGTCACCGCTGCAAGTGAGATATGACACAGCCTTCGCCTGGCACCTCCGACGACCAAGACGGAGAGGTCGCTCTGCCCGAATGTCCGAATGGGCTGTTCAACTTTCCACCTGGCTCGGTGCTCGTGCAAGACGCGGATGAAGAAGTGAGTACATTTCTAGATTATGCTAGTATGTTGCAAAAGGATGTAAGCTCACTGGCAGATTCTCGAGCTGTATATGAATCTCGCTAGTACAGGTGAAGACGACCCTACAGATAAAGGCGGATTGGGATTTCTCGACTCGACCCAGTCGGTACTCGACATTGAGCTCGTCCTCTCTCCGCCTAGATGTGACACCGACGTAGGCCATGATCAAGGGAGAGCTTCATCCGGAGGTAGAAGCGGAAGATCGAAGTCGAATGGTGGGAGAAATGGGTCAAGCAAGGAGCAGCAGGAGGTACGGATTGGGGTGCAGGTGCAACAGGATTTGACTGCATTGAAAGGTCGTAAGGGTGATACGGGTGAGCTCAATGCCTGCCTTCTCCCACTCCTCCTGTGACCTTCCACGTCTTACCTCTATGTCTCCTGGTGGTCTCCTTACAAATCTCTAAATGGAAGCTAATGTTCACAGGCAGCGTTCTCTGGCGAAGCAGCCTGCACCTCGCCAAACACCTCCTCACCCAGACTCACTTTCCCCCGGTCTCGCCAGTTCTCTCTCTCCTTCAAACCGACAAGCTGCGTCGAGCTCGAGTATTGGAACTAGGCGGAGGGACGGGATTATTGGGCGTGTTGTTGGGCCCACTGTGTGGGGTTTATACCGTCTCGGATCGCTTGGAAAATCTCAAGTTGGTCGAGCGGAATTTGGAGCTCAACTCGATGGATGGGCACATCGGAAGAGGGTTGAAGGAGGATACTAGTGGACCGAAAGCACGGAAGAAGGGAGGTAAGGAGACGGAGCAGACGGGGAAAGGTGGAGTAGTCGGGAGAGAGGGCAACGTATTGATGGAGGAGATAGACTGGATGGAAGTCTCAGCGGAACGCAAGAGGGATCAGGCGAGGTCTCCTCTGCTCAAACCGCCATCCCTCGATTCGACCAGCTCGACCACGGCTCACGAGCTGGGAGACGTGTCGACGGGATACGACCTTGTGCTCGCTGTCGACTGCATATACAACGAGAACCTTGTCCAGCCGCTTGTCGACACGCTGAACAAGTATTGCCGACCAGGAGGCAGGACGGTTGTCTGGGTTGTGGTAGAGCTTCGAAGCAGCGATGTGGTGAGTTGATAACCTATTCCTAACCTAACCTTCTACACGGACAACTATACTGGAGAGCTGTGTTGATGGATAGTTGACAATGTTCCTCGACAAGTGGCTGAACGACCAAGATGGACCTTGGAGTATTGTGCGGCTTGGGCCGGGAGGGATGGGCGATTGGGATGGGCTTAGGCCGAGATGGGTTGGCTGGGTTGGGTGGAGGTAGCATCGGGGCGAGGGTTCCACTCATTTCCCTGAGCATCACTGGGCTTGTCTCCTCTTTTGCTGCTCCATGAACACATACCATGCATTACATGCAGCCATACTCTTCATCTATGCACGAGACGTACAAGGCGAAAGATGTACTCTGGCAGAGTCGAGCTCGACCGGTTTACTTACGTAATCGCGTCCACTTGCTGCGTCCAGGTTTTCAAAGTCGACCGTGACTTTACTTCGATATTTCATCTTCCCCCATCTCTCTCATAACACCTCGACACACAATGCCTTCCAAGCCCACCAAATCGATCCTCAAGCAGTCCAAGGGCGGTAGGGCAAGTGGTGCAGGTCCATCGCGACAAGCCGAAGCGGGTCCTTCGACGACAAACAGGAATACAAAGCTCAACTCGAAATCCAAATTACAGAAAAAGCTCTCTGTCCCGGCACCCAAGAGTAATGGAAGGAAAGGAAAGCCCGCCGCTCGACGTGAAGAATCAGAAGATGAGGATGAGGAGGAGGAAGAAGAGAGTGATGGGTTTGGTGATGATGGAGACGATGTGGTGATGGAGGGTGAAGAGGGTGGGGATAGCGGGCTGGATACGGACGAGGAGATTGCGAGGGGCGGAGTCAAGGAGGGATCCAGCAAGAAGTCTACCAGTACGTCTCGACTTACTGCTCGTCACTTCCACACCTCACCTTATCCCTTCGGCTTGTCGCGATGATCTGGTGATTAGTGACTGACGTACAGAGCGAAAGAGGCCAGCGACGACGGCAGAGACATTCGGTTCGACCCTCACTTCGCTGCTCTCTGAATCGTCCATCAAACCTCCCAAATCCAAGAAGACCACCACCACACCCTTGACCAATGCCAACGCCACTCCCTCCACGACCGTCGATCCTACACTCGCCGAGGAGCCCTCTGCCGCGAAGAAGGTCAAGACGAAGCAACCTTCAGCAAACGAAACCATCCTCTCACTCTCGCACGCCCGAGCTCCCCCCTCTCGATCGGCGGAGAACCTCGAGCGAAAAGCAAAGAGGCACTTGCAGGCGCTCAAAGAGGAGAAGGAGGACAAGGCGAGGATAAGAAACGTATTGGAGGGTTGGGCTGCTAGGGGTGTGGACGGACCCAACGGGGAGGTGGTTATCGGAGGCCAGGAGTTTGAGAAGAGTCTGCGAAAGACTGCGCAGAGGGGTGGTGAGTTGTACTCGAGCAGTTGCAAAGGGAGTAAGCGCTGACGTTGCAGTGATCAAGCTGTTCAATGCTATCCTGGTCGCTGCGAAGAATGCGGAAGAGGCGACGACGTCGTTGAGCGCAAAGGCGGGTGTTAAAGATCCAGGATCAATGGGGAAAAAGGAGAAAGACAACGTTATGGGACGAGGAGGAAAGGAGAGCGTTTTGACGCAAGAGTCGTTCTTGGACTTGGTAAGAAAGGGATAGATCACTCGGATGAGTTGTCGTATGTATGCATCATTACATGCTCGCGAGCAGATTATACTAGATGGAATAAACCTTACAAAGGTGTCGGAAGACCTGCTTCCCAAACAGACTCCCTTCCTGCCGATCGACATGACCAGCACGCCCGTCGAGACCTGCTCGACCACCTTCCCATGCCCCCACGCCCGCACATCTAGTGCAGACGCATCCCATCGCCTCGATGACCTCGATGTCCGAACTTCAATGACCGCTTCTTTGCGTGTCTCCTCCTCACCTGCTCCGCTAGTCGTCCCTCCTCATTCTGCTCCTCGTCGATCCAACCCAGATCCACCATCTCATCATCCTCTCCCAGATCCCTCGCCTTGACAGTCGCCAGCGTAGGGTTGTAATACAAGTTCATCCTGTACACTCCGCCGCACGTCGCTTTGGAATCACCGGTACAAGCGCTCGAACATCCGCTTTTGGCCGGTCTGAGACCAGTTGTCAATGCTGTACCACAGAAGCATTGCCAAGAGTACTCTACACCCGAGTATGCGTATCCTCGGGCCGAACAGTAGTTCATACACCAATTGGGCGAGTTGGAGCCGGTGCTGAGCCACATCCCACCCGACAGGAGCCGAGGGCTGGAAGAGTCGGCTTGACAGCCTAGATCGGTCCACCCGGCAGGGAGGGTAGATGAAGGTGTGGCGGCAGAGGTAGAGGTGGAAGTCGTTGAAGAAGAAGCCTTGGCGGTAGACGTGGCAGTCGAGGTGGTGGAGGTGGTAGACGTAGTGGCCGTGGTGGCCGTGGTGGCCGTGGTGGAAGGCTTGGTAGACGTCGTAGCTGCCTTGGAGGTAGTCGAGCTGGTAGAGGTAGCAGTCGCAGTCGACGTTGCAGTAGTCGACGATGTAGTAGTCACTGTGGCCGAAGTCGCAGTCGAAGTTGAGACCAAGGCGTTGTTGGCATACACGTTGATCCTGTATGATCCACCGCAGATTGTCCCCATATCTCCTTTACACCCCATATCACACCCATCCCCTGCCATGAAGTTCTTCTTGGACGCTGCGCTCCCTACCCAGCATTCCGATCCTCCATACTCCACCCCAGCGTATGCGAACCCCTGAGCAGCGGCAGCAGCGAGACACTTGGGGATGGTGATGCTGTCCATGGAGATTGTCCCACTGTCGAGCGTTCGGAGCGTAGCGGTATCCACCAAGCATCCCACGTCGGACCAGCCGGAGGGTAGAGAAGCAGTAGGGATGGCGGTAGGAACGACCGAAGTCGAGGGTGTAGGCGTCGCAGCGGCATTGGCGGCTTTGAAGACGTTCAACCTCCAATCTCCTCCACAGGTCGCCCATCCGTCCCCTCCACATGGCTTGTTGCAGCTCGACGCAGCAGCAGAGACAAGAGTTGGGTTCGCACCGCTACACCAGCATTCGGGACCTTCCACTCCGGCGTAGATGTACCCGGCGTTTGCACAGCCCGCTACGCAAGATTGGATCGTGTTGGACGTGGAAGACGAGAGGAAGACGTTGAGCGATCGAGGATCTTGGTCGACGTAGCAGCCGAGAGCGGACCAGCCGGTAGGTAGAGATGTCGCGGTAGGCTGAGTCGAGCCAGACGTGACGGGCGTAGCGGCAGGAGTGAAAATGTCGTTTTGTGCTCCGTTGGCGAATCCCCAGTTGTCGTTATAGGTAGGTGGGACGTCGAGGTTGGGCAGGTTGTTGCCCGAGCCTTGGTAGAGGTACATGGGCGTTTTGGGACCAGATACACAG
This sequence comes from Cryptococcus sp. GC_Crypt_1, assembly GCA_026538415.1. NCBI lineage: Eukaryota > Fungi > Basidiomycota > Tremellomycetes > Tremellales > Cryptococcaceae > Cryptococcus > Cryptococcus sp. GC_Crypt_1. Next base: position 6,656 of record JALPCD010000445.1, read on the forward strand.
GCGCTTGGATTGCCGGTACAGTCTTTGGGGATAGCTCCGGCCTGAACGACCTTGGACGAGTCGGTTTGGCCAGTGACGGTACATCGGTAGAGGTTGTTGTAGATCTCTTGACCGTATCCCTCGCCATGGTTAGCCTACTCGTCAGTGTGATCCTTCGACTCGCGGTATACGCGACTCACCAAGTGGATCCAGTTCCAAGTACACAAGCATCCACCAGAGGGGCAAGGGGGAAGTCCAGCTGGAATCTCATACCCAATCTCTCTGAACCAGACCGAGTTGTAGTTTACCGAAATGACAGTCATGTCGTTTGGCTGTAAAGACGCAACATCCGACGTGTACGCAATCGCCAGTGCCGTTCCTCCAAACCACTTGTTATCGACCGTTGCGTTGAATCGGTTGACAGTGTGGAGCGCTCCTTCGCCGTCGCAGGCATAGGTGGGGAGAGGGTCGGTGCTGCGGGGATCTCGCTGAGTCGTTCCAGCTCGATTGCAGTTGACCTCGCCTTGAAAGTGTCAGCGAGGAGCAATACAATACAAGACAAAAAAAGGTATTAGCGAGGACGTACCGTTATACGTTCCGCCTGCGGGGAGGACCATGAAATCTCCAGCTTTCGGTGGAAAGTCCTTGTAGCCGTGTCCGAACCATTGGTCGACGCCTAGGTTGTCGGATTCACGGAGAGGAGTGACGATGAGGTTGTTGTTGTAGTTGTCGTTGTTTGGGTCTACACAATCAATTGGGTGTGCTTGCTGCATGAAAGAGACGTACCGTCCGCTTGGTATGGAGCATTCAGACCGAACAGACCAGCATTGAAGAGCGCAACGCTAATAAATGTCAGCGAAATCATCGCGCAAGACAGGCAAGACTTACTGGGCAGAAGCCGAAGAGGCGAGCACCAGTCCCAGCACAAACGTCTTGATCATCCTGCTCGAGACTCCTTGGGTAGTAGGGATAGGCGGAGGGGAAGTAGTAGATCGCTCGTTCAAGAATCCAAGTGTAGAGGCGGTATAGTCCAGCTATTCGAGGTCGAGGATTGTAATGAGTGAGGTATCGGAGGTATTGAGTCGGGATCCAGGTACTCTATAGGTCGTAAAAGAACAGCGAAGAAGCGATCGACTACCTCTGGACCGTCCAAGATATATACCTCGCTCCAGGCATCGATCCCATCGTCGCCATCTCGCCATCTCCCTCACTCCCCTCGTCTCGACCCAGCCAAAAAGAATCGCCGTCCACCTCGACCCCCCTTCCTCGATCCAGATGACTCATCCGTAATTCCGCCCTGAAGCATGCCGATTATCTGATGATCATTCGCCTAATCTATCCAAAAGAGGTTTCGATTCGAGCCAAATCTTCCACCCAACAAGCTCGACAAGGGCTTCTTCCGGTCCAAATAAGTAACTAACTGATTCGGCATTCCAGCGATGGTTGTTGTTGTCGAGCGCCGTTGCGCCATGCCGGTCGGTCGAGGCGCCACTGTTCTTTTGCTGAGCGTGAGGCAAGCGGAGAGCTGCAGAGCTCTATGTCGGTAACTTATGCCAGATGCATGGAAGGTTTGTAAGTAGGGGAGGGAGAAGCAAGAGAAGAGTACTCGTGTGGTATGGCCGGAAGAGGGAGGCGTAGATGGCGTCGAAAAAGGTTGTTGACGCTTCGGGTGATATTATTTTTCGCCACCCACCACCCAACTATTGTCCAAAGGTGGAGGCCGGCTGGCGTTAGAGGCCGGCTGGCGTTACTCACTCTCCAGTCTTTGCTTCATGCTTCACCTTTACTCTGGGTAGCTAGCTGGTCACAGATACATATGATAACCCAAGTACAAGCTCAATGTCTCAAGATCATTACTATGAATGTTATCTAGCCGCAGCATCCAAGCCACTGTCGCCTGACAATTGTCCAACCATGTGCTCCAACAAGCTTCTACCCGCTCGATCGGCCTTTCTTGCTTGAATCATACCAGCCAAGATGTAAAATCAACATGGACTGACTTGCATACGTTATGATTCTACAGTGGATACTCCTCCACGTTGGGCATGATTCGAAACCTATCGTTATAGACTCTATCGCATATGGTACGGACGTAGTGATCACCGCGAAAGAATTGAACCGTGATACGAGAGCGAGATGATACTAAGCTGGCTTCCAGTGCTATCAAAAGCGATGTGATCCATCATGACCAGCATGACGTGTCGAGGTGAGCGAGAAGGAGCGTTTCGAGAGGTTGGACGAGATACCGCACGTAGAAACGCATTGGTGGAGCCAGACCAAGAGATAAAGGGCGAAAGACCTAGCGTGAAAAGTACCAATACGAGGTCGAGGCGGTCCACCATCGATGTGAGAACTTCACACCGGTTGGAGATCGTTTTGTCGAGCGGTCGATATCGGTCGAAATGATTATCATACAGCGAAGAAGAGATCAATGAAGTAGAGATGTCGAACAAGATGGATAACCAGGATGCTGAAAGCTGAAGAGCGAAGGAAGCGTCATACTCGCGTGTCGTAAAGAGCGAAAATCGGAGAGAAAGAAGCGAGCAGACGTCGAGATCGGTCGTCTGTCTATTGCGGACTGGACGTTTGCTCTTCGCCCTCGTCGATCGAATTAACTCCTCCAGATCCCACAGGATGTCCGATTGTCGAAGGAAGATGACCTTGTCCAGCGGGGAGAGGATATAGCACCGCATCGCTTTGTCGTCTAGATCCATCGTCCCAATACTGCATAGGCATATTCCCACCAGGCGGTGCGGTCGCTGGTACACCTCGAATGGTCGACAAGACCGGAGTGGTATGGTTGCTAATCGGACGTCGAGCGTGAGAGTAAGGACTGCTCGACTGTTGAGCATAGGCGTGAGCTTGCGAGTGTCTTCGGTGGACGAGGTGACTGCTGGACGACAATGAAGCCGAGGACAAGGCTTGGTTGTCGTAGTACGAGCTCGAGCTGGGCGGTGGCATAGAGGCATGGGAGTAGTGGTTTGGGAAAGAGAAGCTAGCGCTTTGTGGAGTGGCCTGCGAAGCGGCCGACGAGTCTGCATATCAGCTCTGACATTGACTTTGTCTCATGAAACTTACAAGGCGACATCAAAGGCGACTCGGCGGGATGTCGAGCAGTCATGAGCGGAGCTGGAGTGTCTCGTCGATATCCGCCAAAAGGAGGCATTTTCCGTAGTTTCTGATCGTCGTTTTGCGGAGGTCGAGCTCGATGGTGGGTCCGCTCGAATATACCGCACTCTACATGTCAGCTTTGGGGAAAGTAGGGACAAAGAGGACTATGCTAACTGTTACATAGCTTGGACGGTCAGCGTAATAATGCAAATGGACAAGGTATTACTTACGATTCGACCAGGGTTGAGGATAGATTTACGCCAACTAGGGGGAGCTTTGGCTTCGCAATTGAAGCACTTGCGCTTGAGCTAGACAATCAGCGCTGCTGGTATTCCCCATCTGAGACCAGCTGAACCGTTGAATATCGGTCTATATGGCACAAGCGCCAGCGGCGAGGAAGGAAGGGACCGACTTGACAGAGATGAAGTTGATCAACACGATGGAGACTCACCTCTGGCGTTTGCTTGACCTCTGCGTCGGTCGTATACGTCACATTCCCTTCTCGGTGCTCCTCGATGACCCTCTTCTTCTTGACCTTCTTCGGCTTGACCTTTCTCACCGTCCCCGTCGAAAACGCACTCCCGCTATCGCTCAACGACCTCCCAAGCGACTGACTCCTCTCTTCCCACATCACATCTTCCCTCTCGCTCTCTCCTACCGACCCGATCGACTGCCTTCTCCCTCCGTCATCATCGGGCGGTAAAGCTGTCGAAGCAGTAGACGTCGACTCCCGTTGCCGCTGCTCGCTGGCCCATCCGCCGAATGCAGAAGGTGGAATCGTTCCTCCGGGATAGGTAGCCGAAGGTGGATATCCTTCGGTGGTCGCACTCGAGGGATGGTGGGTCGGAGAATAGCCGTAGCCGTAAGACGGTTGGGCGTACGTCATATGCGGTGAATGCTTGTAGCCCTGCATGGGAGGTGGGTACTGAGGGATGGCGGCGTGGTTCTGGTTGAAAGAAGGAACATAGGCATATTGAGAGGAAGAGTAGCCGTTGTGGTAGTAGTATTGTTGATTTCCCATCGGCGGCTCGGCATTTCGGATAGGAGGGAGCATCACCGTACTGGAGGAGTTGGAGGGATGCGAAAAATGATCAGAGGTAGCTTGCGTCCTGAAAGTCAGCAAGACCTTTTGGCGAGGAAGGACGAACGTACGGTGAAGCCTTGGGCGGCCACTGCGGGTGAAGCTGCTCGTTTCCTTGACCCAGACCGACTGTACTTCGCCTACACGTCAGCGCAGCTCATCATGTATCCAGCTTTTACTCACTCGGAAGAGACACCCGTCGCATTGCCAGTAGGAGGATACTGTTCTGTCCCATACGTGTAGGAAGCCGAGTGAACGAGAGGCGCCCGAGCAGGCGCAGTTGGGCTCATCGAATCTTTGCCGAGGTACGCGCCACACAGCTCCAGTCCAGGCAATAGAGGCGGAGTGATAGGATCAGGCGAGTAATCTACCTCGAAAGTGTGGGTCGAAGATGCGGTCGAGGGAGGGACAGGGAAGGATGTCGGGATGTGGTGTAGCGGAGTGGCGGTATGTACACAAGGCGGAGGAAAAGGTGAGCTGGTCGTCGACGTCGTGTAGTCCATATGCACCGATCACGGGGGAGGGATGACGAGGATCGAGTTGACGAGACTGAGTGTGAGTATATGGCTATGTGGGAACGAGGTGGAGAGCAACAATGAACGATATAGGAGGTCGTTGGGAAGTTATAGAAGGGGAAAGGGGGTCGAGCGATAGGAACACCCCTTCCTCCCATCAACCACCACCCCTTGCACACCACCGTCACTCCTTCCTCTGCTCTGCGCCCTCTCTGGCCTAAGCTTACAGCAGCGCACAGCTCATCAACCTCGGTCACCTTCTCTCCATTCCCTCCTCTCGTTTACCTCCTTTCCCCGTCCTCGTCGGCTTCGAGAGCTAATCTAACCCCGTAAAGGGGCAGCGGTCCGCCTCTTCCCCACTCTCCAAACACCTCCTGTGAGAGGATCCTTTGATGTTCCTCTCACGCGCTTTGATGGTAGATTGACAAAAGGAGAGGAGAAGGAAATGATTCGGAACGTACGTTGGAGAGCCGAATAGCCAAAGGGTGACGACGATCGGTCAATCCTTGTCGACGGACGAGAGACTGTCGGCGTTTGCTAAAGTGGTAGACTAGGCGACTGTGAGCGATGAGCGACGGGCGATAGATGACAGGGTCAAGTGGGATATGAACGAAGATGTATAGAAGTAGAGCAAAAAGGAAAGATGGGATGAAGCTTGTCGCCGCTGCCTCGAGGGTGGTTCGTCGATACACACACATCCCTTGCCCCCTCCCTCCGTCGCCTAACAATAGAGAACGTCCACCATCCAAACAAGCAGCAGCCAAGGGAGAAAGAGAGAGAGAGGGGGGAGGGAGATCCCATAGTGAGTGAAGGGGGGGTCCTTTCGTCGCACAGCTCTACCCCTCTGTCGCCGTTTCATCCCTCCAAGCCCTTCAAGCCTCTATCCAGTCTATGCCGGTCACCCGACCTTGCTACCCCCCTCGCTGCCCAGGTCTGGAACTCGTTCTCGGAGATATACCATATCCAGATGGCGGTGAAGGAAGGGTGCTTACCTCGACTTGGTTCAACCCTGGGCCACGATTATCGAACGATGGTG
>JALPCD010000446.1:0-12351 GCA_026538415.1 Cryptococcus sp. GC_Crypt_1
GTCGTCTGCATCAACTCCCGTCTGCATAGCAGCCACCAACTGGTAGGTCTCCCTTTGGGTTGGGCGCGGAGCTGACGAGCAGTATGACCAATATGATCAAAGCGCCTATGCCCTCAAGTATATCAAAAGTCACAAATCCAAACGAGATGGCGAGAGACCTGTTGAGCGTAGTGGAAAGACTGCTCAAGATGGAAGGATCGGAGGACCAAATCAAGTTGTGCTTCATATTAGGTGAGTCGAGGCCAGGCGGTATTCGTAGTCCGCTGACAACAGCTGCGCTTGTGTCAGACGATGCGGAGCTGCAAAAGGTCGCTTTCGACAAGCGCATACCTCGGATATTGATGGATATGGCGTTCCAAGGGGAGAAGAATGAGCAAAACGGCGTTGTCAGCGCGGACCTCGCTGCCAAGAATCGAGAAGTGAGCTTTCGACATAAGGAAATTCTCTGACGATAGGCTATACTATTGGCCATCGCCGCCTTGTCTTTCGCCTGGGATCCAACACGGGGTCTGCTCACAGAGACGACGAACCCCGCATTCCTCCCTCACATTTTCAGATCGCTCTCCCATCCCTCCTACGGCGTACGAGCGGCCGCCTGTCAGCTGAGTCGGGCTCTTTCGAGGACGACGTCGATCCTGCGGACCAACCTGATCGACTCTGGGATCGGCAAAGAGGTCATCGAGACTTTCAAACGGGAAGTAAAGATACACCAAGCGCGGGATAGGCAGCTGTCAGGGTTGTGGGAGGACGATCTGGGCGATAGGGCTTTTACGGTAGAAGTGGCAGCCATGGCGACAATCTCAAACCTCATTGTCGACTACTCGCCCTTGCGGGATGTGAGTGGAGAGGCAAATCCGGTATGCTCTGCTGACCTGTAGGTCATTGTCGCCGATGGAACTTTGGGCTTGATCTGCAGTTTGACGAGCTCGACATTTGAGCCATTAGCTACGAATGCTTTGTGGGCCATAAAAAACTACACGTTTCGAGCTTCAGAGCAGACCAAGATGGATCTTATGGGTGTTCTCACCTGGCCGACCCTCAGGACGTGAGTCATTGTCCACATGGGCAGTCGCTGATAGACAGCTTGGTGACGGCTCCGACACCTATCGCAATCAGGTTCCAGAGTCTGGAGATTGTGCAAAATCTCCTGGCGGACGCTTCTCCCATCGAGATTGCGGTACATCTCGACAATTTGGGGTCGACCGCTTTCTTGCAGAGTCTGGCGCTTGCAGCCAGAGGAGACGACGGCGAGGAGCTGAGGATACCTGTAAGTCTGTCATATGGCTGGGATGCTGACATGTTAGGCTCTTTACATCTTGTCCAACCTATCAATGGGTAACGAACGGGTCAGGGCGAGCCTCACCTCACTGATAGACGTCATGGATGTCTTGTCGCTATCATTAGTGAGTTCCGCTTTGCACTTCGCCGCATGTTGATGTTGATGAGCAGCATGCCAAGGCCGACATGATCAAAGTACCTGCTTTGCTCACTCTTCGCCATCTCGTCGAGGCCAATGCGAAAACGCACAAACCTCGACAGGTGGTGCTCGAGCAGCTACAACCATACCAGCTCCGGGCGAGGCTCAAGGAGCTCGAAGAATCGAGCCCGAGCTTGGACGTGTGTAAGGGTGCGATGGCGTTGCTGAGCTTGTTGGACAGGGGAAAGGAGGGTGGATCGACGGGACCTGTCATTGTGGGAAGTGTCCCAAAGTGATAGCATGAAGCGAAGTATATTGGGCACGGCGTGGGACTTTGTATAACTTGTACTTGTATTGAGTACCCTGCATGAACAAAAAGAATGACGACTCGAAGCCCAAAGTCATAGCGGTCTAACATGGATTCATCTGACAACACGCCCCTACTGGGGATCCACCGGAAGATGTTACGGGTATATATATATACGATAAAGCTTGATCTTACTACGGTGCAACAATATAGACAGCTTCCCTTCCCCGAGTACCCATTCTGCATTTTCGTGTTTCTACCCAGCTATTGGGTCAGTCGATTGACGAGGAGCAGAGCAGCGAGAAGACCAGCACCCAAAGCTCGACCTTGCAGGTTGCCGGTGAGCTCGAGCGAGTTCACGAAGGATGACGGAGCGGCGTCGGTGAGAGGGTAGATGAGGATGGCCAGTCGGATCAAGGCGAACGTAAGGGGGTCCGAGGTCGGAGCAGGGGGATGCGAGGCTATATTGTGTCAGCACTGAGCGAAACACGTGAAAGACCGAACTAACCAGAGTATCTCGTAGCGTGATCTTTCCTGTTGACACCTTTTTGGGGTACAAAGCTGATCAAAGTCGATAGGGCGTACGGGGGTAGAACGGTCGTGGCGGTCCTGCGATGTAAGCCCTCTGGACACACGATTTTCTACGCCGCGACGTACCACCAAGCCAGAGAAGGCCAGAGCTCTGCACTCGGTCGGAAACCATAGATGTCGGGCAGTCGGTAGGTGCTCGAGAGCGAAGGTAGCCAGAAGAACAAGCTATGCAGCAACGACGCAAAGGTACCGCTGTCTCCGCCCGCAGGAGGGAAGAAGACAGTGTGGTCGTAGAATTGGGTGACGTGCGAGAGGAGTAACAAGAGCTCGATACCGAGCGCCGCGCCGATGAGGTGGTCCGGTCTCGAGAGGTGCTAGCAATCAGCCTAGTACACACAAGCGAGACGCTGGACTCACGTGTTGCAAGAGTCGAGTGTATCGCTCGACACGAAGCTTGCTGTCACTGTCATAGGTGGTCAACTTGTTCCGGACAGCCCGCAGCGGAATCCCGAGGTCTCGCTCGATGACCTCTTGAGCTGGAGCGAGCGCAACGCTGAGCTGTTCTTGCGCAGCCTCGACGGCGTTCTCGGCGACGTGTTGGATTCGTTGACTATTGTCAGCAAGAAACAAGAGGGGCGAACTGACAGATTGATAGGGGTCTCTGGCAAGGCAATGTTGGCAGGATCAACGTTGGCGACTCGATCGATGGCCTTGCTGACCGACTTTCTCCCCTTTTTCACAGCACTGTCGACAATTTTGACGGCGGTGTCCATGACCTGCTTGGCGTCTGGCGTCTCAGAGTCGGACGAGTGTCTAAAAGTCGGCTGTTTCCTTCATGAGAGAGAGAGAGAGATGGTCCAACTCACCTCGTTCGACGAGTATACAACCCCTTGAAGCGAGAATCAGCCATGAGCTCAGTCTCGTTGGCTTCGAGGTGGTCGTGTATCGATTTGGTCAAGTCGGCAATCTTCGAGTCGGCATGATCGACACCGAGAGCTTGGGCAATCTCGACGAGGTCGGCTTTACGTTTCCCGCTCAACGAGCCGGAGAACACGCTGTGATAGCCGTCAACACAGGCAGCTCCGATGGGAGGAGGGCCGATTGTGACCTACGACATTTTGTGGACTGAGCAGAGGTGGTTCGGTCGAGAGGGGTGGACGTTATCGATTAGATAGGAGATGTCGTGGATCAGGGTCAAGATGTGTTTAGGTGAAAAGAGTTGAGATGTGGAGAGTTGTTGTCGTTGTTGTTGTTGTTGTTGTTGTTGTTGACATGACGTCCAAAGGGGAATTTTGCCACCCAACAATGGACGGGTGGCAACTCGTTACCTCACCAGCTTATTCGACGCCTACAGCTCTCTAACAACGGTGTGCACACGGCGGTGCGCTGTGTCAAACATCACAACGTGGTGCTCGAGGTATCATAGTCGCTCCGGATACAAGAGTATGATGTGCCATCTTCGCGTGGTTCTCGCTTCTTGGAAAATAAAAATAAAAATAAAATCAGGTAGTCCCCATCGCTCATACTCGTAGGTGGTATTCAGTCCACCTCCGGCGGTGCATGTGTCGACTCTGCCTTCACTCGGCCAGAACTCTCACCTTTCACCCGCGTCGTGTCTCGGCTGAATCAATAGCAGCAGATACATTTCCCTCTCGAGACGTATGAGCACGACCATCAGGACACTTTTTGGCCGCTGCAACCGAGGACACCGTGACCGAACACGAATCCTGGTTATCTTTCTGGGGGGTTGGGTCTGTAATGCTCATTACAATTCTTAATTATTCACAATGATATCTTATCAGATGGCTATCAATCGATCGCGAGTATCCTCTCCGCCACACCTCTCAACCTCAATCCTCAATCTACCCAACCTACTCGTGGTATAATGTCTTCATTCGCTCTTCCCTCTCGCCCGCCAGCTGGAATCGCAAATGTCCCTCCTCGCCTAGCGACATGACCGGCAACTGTGGTGTCACCGCGCTCCTCTCCCCTCCTTCTCCCCTTTTCACTCGACTGATCCATGCTGTGCTCGGAAACTCCTCAACAGAGACATACGACCCGGTCGAAGCCGAGTGATTTATGGTACTCCCGCTCGCTCGAGGAGTCTGTGATGGCTCCGTGGTGGTGGTGATACCGCCGTAGGGGTCCTCTGACACGGATAAGAGCGCAGAGGGTGGGCCTACCGAGGAGTCGGGGGAGAAGTGTGATTGCTCTGGGGCATTGTTGGAATGTCTAGAGCTGTTGGACGGGTGTTCGGTTCTTTGGAATTGGTCGTATAGGTCTTCGTCGATCCACAAACTTGGGGTGATGGCTTCTCGGCTAAAGTGGAGAGAGGGGATCATCTTCCCTCTGGTCTCTCGAGTGGTCGAGTAGGAGCGTCGAGCAGGCTGAGATAACCATAAGGGTGTTGTATCGAGGGGAAAATGTGATGGGAGAGGAACGAGGAGTTCGCGCGTAGCTGGACGCGAGGGGGGATTGGAAGATTCGGAAGATGGACTCGAGTAGAGGGAGTTGGTGGATGGGTCGGTTAGCGAATCGGGCTCTGGCGGTGTGGTCGATCTTGGTGGTTTGGAAGGGGTGAGACGAGGGCCAAGGGGCGAAGATCCAGCGGTAGGATTGTGGGTCGGGAGGAGACTAGGCGTACTTGGATCGACGGCTGCTTGGCCTGACCAACGTTGAAGATCGGTCAACGGTACGTACTCCCTATCCTCTACTACGCTCACCATCCTCTCCACGTCACCTCCACCTTCTACTCCTTGTGGTATGCGCTGATCTCCAGGCGGCCGAACCCATTCCATCGCTTTCCTCTCCCCCTCTCCGTCTTTATCCTCCTCATCGCCTCCCTCGTCGGCAAAATCGTTCGACCTCACCTCTGGCGACCCTCGTTGACTCGCTCCCAGATTCAGCCATCCTCCCGCCGACTTGCCACTCCCTGCCTTTGATCCCCTCCTGCTCGCACCGGAGCTCTTCACGCTCTTTGCTCCAGATACACCCGACACCCTCGACGCCGGCCTCTTGCTTCCAAATCTCGGCCTGGAAAAGTTCAACGGACCTCGACTCGATCGAGCTTGGAACGGCGCAGGTCGGGGCTTGGCGAAAAACGCAGATATCATCGACAATCTCGAAGCCGGTCTTGTCGACATTCCCTTCGATTGGAGGTCCAATGTCAATCGAAGCTTCTTGCTCAATCCGCCAGTCGCAACGTCGGGAGGGTGTTCCGAGCCTGGCGAGTCGAATTGTTCCTTTGAAGGGGAGAGGGTGTTGTCATTCAGGTTGGCTTCAGCTTCGAGAGCTCGGAATCGGCGTTCCCAGTAGTTGTCGCTCGCTTCACTCTTTTGGTCCGTATCGTTGGCATATTGAGATCGCCGGAGAAACGTGGCGAGTACGCAGAGGAGGATGAGGAGGAAGACGCCGCCTGCGATACCACCTGCCACGGCTGGTGTGTTGGAAGCCTTGGAGGTAGAGCTGGAAGTGGAGCCTGCTGCGCCTGACTCTGCCGAGGATAGGGAGGAAGAGCCGCTTGGAGTGACGGAGGAGGAGAGTTGACCGTAGAATGTCCGGTCGGAGGGTCGGGGTCGACCGCTTGGTAAAGGACTCAAGTCACCTTGAACCGCCGAGCTGACACTTGCAGATGAGCCAATCGACGAGACTACCGCGGTCGAAGAGACGATAAGCGAAGCGCTACTGGTCGGCGTCGGTGCAGGCGCAACACTACTAGCCGTGCTCGGTACATCGACCTTCTTTTCGCTCGTCTTTGGTCCGGCTCCATTCGCCCCTTGCCCCTTTACACTGCTCTCCGCCAAAGTTGTCGGACAAGGATAATACAGCGTCTGCTGAGGGACCACATTCGTCGCCAGCCCCGTCGTCGTCACCACCTCGAACACAGTCGTCGTCACACTCGGCGTGACAGTCACCAGGCTCGTCTTGAACTGCGGACCGCATCTCTGGCCCAACACATCGCACTCGGTCGTTTGGATCGTGAGGAGGCTTATGATCGGATCGCCTAGTACAGTTTGGACGGACGTCTGAGTGATTGTTCGGACCGTGGGGACTTGAGTGGTGCCGTATAGGGTGACAGAGGGGACGAGGGAGCACATGCTGAGGCTTGGGCTCCCAAGGAGGGCAAGGCGAGCTGTCGCCTTGACGAGCGAGAGGTGGGAGGGGGTATCTTGTAGCCGGTGAGAGATTCTACGTATCGGTGGACTTTGGCGGTGCGCTAGGTAGCGAGCAGTCAAAAGATGCAAGTACCTGGCTTGCACCGCAATACGGAATGGAATGGGGAGATTGGTCGATGTGTGGACAAGAACAAGGGGTGGAGAGGTAGGTAGTTCAAGGTAGTCGGGATGGCGAGGTCGAGAAAGACCCCCTTTCATCCCGCTCTCTTACCCCTTGGAAGCTTTCCCACATCACAAAGGACGATGCATTCAGATCGGAAGGAAGACAGAGAGGCGTTTGACACCAGATCCTTTGGTACAATGTAAAATTGCTACCATTCCGCGTCTGAAAGGATGCCTGACGCTGCTAACTTACTGCTGCTAGGTCGCAAGCTGGACAGGATAGCACATGCGTGGCAGAAGATTACAGTATAGTCCCAGATCTACTCTACATCCATCTCGTCGACTGCTTCCTCCTGGGCGTCGCTGATCCGGTTGGTCGAGGTGAAATCTTCCGCCCACTTACAACATCAGCATTCCGTCCTCAATTCCTTCAACTCGACTACGAGACGTACCTTTGGAAATTGCCTCTTGTACAGACTCATGCAGATCGTATCCATCTGTCCAATCGGTCCATCAAAGTGCGCCTTGAAATAACCATGCGTACCCAAAGCCTCGGAAATGTGTCCGACCCGTCCATACTTGGTGTGCAGCTCGACCGACCTGAACCAATCCACATCTTCCCTCTCGAAGAACATGTATCGGATAGTAGCCGTCTTTTTGTGGATCTTGAGCGGGTGGCCCGTGAGGACGATCCGCTTGGCGATGATCCGAGTCGGGTCGGGAGGAAGAGACGAGCCCATGGCGACGAGGTGAGGGAGGGGAGCGTCTTTGAGCAGGATGCAGGGCGATTTGCCGAAACAGACAGGACCAAAGGTGGTGAGGACAGTCGCAGCGCCTGATCGAAGGTATTTCTCCGACTTGTGGACATTGTTGACGCCCTTGCCACCGCCTCGGACGTGTTGGGAAAAGATGGGTTTGATCGTGTAACGTCGGGGCCCAACGCACAGTACCAGCGGGTCCTGCAATCAGCCTTCTTGCATACTGACAGTAAAGGGGAAAGAAAGACTCACCTTTGCCTTGACAGGCTCTTCGTACTCGGTGTTGCGTTGGACGACAAAGTGCAAGACTGATTGCTTGTGCTCGTGTTGCAGCAGGCCATGGACAATGAAGGGCAGTCGCTCGTCTCGCTCCATCACGCTCCTCGGTACATCCTTCAGCACCAACACCACCCGAGCCCCAGCCTACATTTAGCATAGACCCTTGTGTTTGCACAACCGGTCACTCACCCTGACACCATCCAGCTTGGCTTCCCTCTCTATCCTTCTGCCCGTAGCGCCAAAGTTCTCAAACTGGAAGATCTTCCCATAGTCCAATGGCAAGTTCTCGTACGGATCCCAAGGGGACGTCCTGAAGCTCTTCAGTCCTCGATACCTCTGGAACCTCGTCCGCGCCGCGATATGTCGAGGGGTGTCGATCTCATCGGGGAACCGCTGATCTTCGTCTGCCGCTTTTTCTCGAGCCTTGAGATATTCGGCATACTCCCGCTCTTCCTGCTCCGGATCGAGATCTCGATGCGTCTCTCCACGCCTAGAGTCGAGCTCGATTTCCTCTGTCTCGTCGGCGTCCTCGTCTAGCTCCTCGTGCTCCTCCTCGTCATCGTCATCCATCTCTTCATCATCCTCATCCTCATCTTCCTCATCGTCGTCATCGTCAAAGATCCAAGCGGCTTGATAGGCGCTGGTACCCTTGGGTACCCTCTTGGTGGGCTTGATCTCGCTAGGTCCAGCAGCGGGAGCATCCGCCATTTCCTCCTCTGTTGGCCAAGTCTGCTCGTTGTTCATCGTATCCGGTATATTTGTAGCCGTAAGATCGTCTGCTGCTTCTCCAGGCATCGACAATGGCTCGGAAAGATCCATGGCGACAGCCGCAGGACTGTGCGACTTGACGAGAGGTTGAGCAGGCAATATCGAGTCGACCTGGAAATCCCCATATCCGGGAATATGCACGAGCCGATTGGCGCTCAATGAACCGCCTCTAACTGTGCCAACGACTTCCAGCGTACCCTTGTCATCGGTTGTGAGTATCCACCTGACTGATCCGCTTCCTTCCGCTACCAGATATGCTCGAGCGTCATCCCTCGATGAATTGGGTGTCGCTTCGCATAGAGCTCGAGCGAGGAGTGCGGCTTCGGTGGGCGAGTCGGAAGAGAAGATCTTGTTGACGGAAGGGTAGAAATATCGAGTAAAGGAGAGTAGCGATTTATGGATGAGGTTTTTGGTAGAAGGGATAATTGGGTTGTCCAGCGGAGCCTGACTGTCAGCTCATATGGCAAAAAGCTTTGTGCCAACTCACCTGGACGCATGTGATAATCTCCACACCTCCTGCTTGTCCCTGTAGACATCTCAACACCGACTCTCCCTCCAGCTGCACCTCGTCCGTACTGCTCAACAGCAACACCACGTAATCGCTGACCAACGCCGCGTCCAACGTCGCATATGTCGACAAGGGCGGAAGAAGATTGATCTGCACAGTCGTCTTGAACCTTGGCGCCCTGAATAGATACGTTCCAACCTCCTGCACGCCCTTCACCGCCTCGTGGAGTTCACTCTCCGCCATCCCGAGCGTAGGTAGGAGATCGACCAAGAATCTCCTGGTCGAGACGGAATCCACGAGGGGTACAACGGAGATGATTCGGGGTACGCCTGCCCCGCCAGAGGAGGTCGAGAAGAACTTGACATCGTGTTGGACGGCTTTGCGCTTCAGGTCGCGCTTCTGGGCGTTGGCGTTGAGTCGAGCTTTTTTCGAAGCGGCAGAGACCTTTTTGGATTGGGTAGAGACAGTAGCAGCGGGTTTACCTACAAGTCATTCAAGTCGCATGTGAATTGAGAGTGCACTCACCCTTTGCAGCAGCTTTGAGAGAACCTTTCGACGAATGCTTCGACTTGAAAGATTTATTAGACTGTCAAGGTGTCAGCAGAGGTGAGGGCGAAGAGAGAAGGCAGACTAACCTGTTTGAGCGAAGCTCGATGGTGATGTCCCGAGCTCATGCTGGGCTCAAAAAACTTCCGTCCACAGTACAGCTCCTAGCTTTATGTCGAGTGCAGTAGGTCGCAGTCGAGTCGAGATATGGTGTATGCAGTGGTCAAAGAGTAAAGCCAGACCGAGGTGGACCTCGAAGCCGGCAAAAATCCAAACCTGTCCCTCCACAGTCGACATGTCACGTGACCATCCATAAGGTACCCTAACCCCTCGCGTCGAGCGTCTCCACGTAGATGTAGATGAATACCTTGGCCCACCTCCTTCCTTTCATCTACACCGCATACCACAACGTCAATACCCTAACGACTGCCGAGAGCGAGCATAGGAGGCCTAGTCGACCCGTTCAACATGTCCCTTGCGCGAAAAAGGAGGACCGACAGGTCGGACAATCCTGAATTACCCCAGGCGATTCAGAGGTCCGTGTCGGACGACGAGCACAAGGTGGGTTACCTCTGCATCTGCTTCCTCTGGGCAAACCTTGCTGTAGAATTAGTTCATGGGCTTCAAGCTGATATACAGCGACATCCACCAGTGCGACCCCTCCACTCCCCCACTCTTCACCGAGAACATCTCACCTCGTACGCTGCTGCGCTTCTCCTCACTGGCCTCGCCTTTGTCGTCCGTTTCTGGCGAATCTCCCACCCCGACCAAGTGGTTTTCGACGAAGTCCACTTTGGCTCTTTTGCAGGCCAGTACCTCCGTCGGGAATACTACTTTGACGTCCACCCGCCCCTCGCCAAGATGCTCAATGGACTAGCGGGCTGGTTGGTTGGATTCGACGGGTCGTTTGGGTTTGATCAGATTGGAGACAACTACACCAACGCCAAGGTGCCATTTGTGGGGATGAGGAGCTTTTGTGCAATCATGGGAAGCGTGACCGTACCTCTGGTGTATGCGATTATGAGGGAGTCGGGGTATCCTGTCGCGATTGCGGCCTTTTCGGCGTCGTTGATCCTTTTTGGTCAGTCGTGTCTACATCATCTGGCAAGATTGAAAAACTGACAGACAGATAATGGGCATATCACGCAGACGAGATTAATCTTGCTCGACGCTGCTTTGGTGTTGTTCATGGCGCTTTCGCTCTTCACCTATGTCAAATTCCACCAACAGCGATATAGAGAATTCTCTCGCCAATGGTGGTTCTGGCTGTTGGCCACCGGAGCTTCGCTGGCCTGTACGCTGGGATGCAAGATGGTCGGACTGTTCACCTTCTTGTCGGTCGGAGCGGCAGTGTTGTGGGATCTTTGGGGCATTATGGATGTCAAGCGAGGTCACTCGATTGTGAGTCTGCGCATATCCCACCTAAGGGGCCCATTGAGCTGACTTGAACAGCAATATGTCTATAAGCATTTCTTCTACCGGGTCATCGGATTGATCATCTGGCCTTTTCTCATCTATCTGTCATTCTTCTGGGTCCACTTCAAGATTTTGAAGTTCTCTGGACCTGGAGACTCGTTCATGAGTCCGGCTTTCCAAGAGACGCTTCAGGGGAACGAGCTGCTTCTCAATGCCCAGGGTGGGTCGCACGCGCAATGACAAAGCTGACAATCCAGAGATCCGATATTTCGATACCGTCACGATGAAACACAAGGATACGAAACAATTTTTGCACTCTCATTCGGAAAATTACCCTATGCGATATGACGATGGCCGGATCAGTTCTCAAGGTGAGCCACAGGGGCAGTGTTTCCCGGCGCTAACATGACAGGCCAGCAAGTCACATGCTACCCTCATAATGATACCAACAACAACTGGCAGATCCTCCCTACCAAGGAGATCCCGGATTCCGGTCGAGGTCGAGTCGTGAGACACAACGATGTCATCCAGCTCCTTCACGTCAACACCAACACCCTCCTCCTCACGCACGACGTGGCCTCGCCTCTCATGCCGACCAACCAGGAGTTTACCACAGTCAAGCCCGAGGAAGAGGCTCGACGAAACGACACTTTATTCCAGCTCCAAATCAACGATGCACACGAAGGAGAAGCTTGGAAGTCGCTTTCGGGCCATTTCAAGCTGTTGCACATGCCAACTCGAGTCTTGCTCTGGACGCACCCCACCGCTCTTCCTACTTGGGCACATGGTCAACAGGAAGTCAACGGGAACAAGAACAACCAGGATCGAACGACCTATTGGTTTGTCGATGATATTATGGCCGACGGGACCGGCAACGATTTCAGGAATCGAACGATCCACGTTGAACCGAAACAGACGAAAAATCGAAGCTTTATCAAAAAGTTTGTCGAGCTGCAGATCTTGATGTTGCAACACAACGCTGGATTGACAGGGAGTCACCCGTACGCCTCCGACCCGGTGGAATGGCCCTTTTGTCTTAGCGGAGTATCGTTCTGGACCGAGACCGAGACGAATCAGCAAATCTACATGATTGGAAATTTGTTGGGCTGGTGGGTATGCGCGGTAGCTCTGTCGGTCTTTATCGGTATCATGGGTGCCGACATGCTTGCTCGTCGACGAGGATTGGACCCGATAGAAGATGGTGAGGCCGTCGTCCCTTTCTCTCCTTTTATTTCGAGACTAGAGCTAAAATATATCAGGCATACGAAATAGAATGTACCGAAACTCTGGCTTCTTCCTCGGCGCTTGGGCATTCCACTATTTCCCCTTTTACCTCATGACCCGACAAAAGTTCTTGCACCACTATCTCCCGGCGCACCTCGCATCGGCACTCGTGGCAGGTGCTGTGCTCAATTTCATCTTGATCGAGACTGTCAACTATCCCGTTTCTGCCGCAGGACCGAGGACGCGGCTTCGACCGGCTGTGAGGGCAAAGATGAGCAAGGTGGCTTGGGGAGCAATGTTGGTGATACTGGCTCTGGTGA
>JALPCD010000447.1:0-12347 GCA_026538415.1 Cryptococcus sp. GC_Crypt_1
TCGCACATTCTCGATAAACAAAGGTCAGTATACCTTGGACACACACAAACTACTTTTTCCACCTGTTTGCAACTTTTCCTCTTCATTCTTTTCGAACTGGCCGAAAATCGCCCGACGTAGGATCGTGGTCTTTTGTTCTTTTCGGAATTGCGGAGAATTCGTTGTTGGCTTGTCGAATCGGTTTTTTGGGGGTTTCCATGGGCACCTAGAGGTGAGAGATCCCTTCCTCCTTCGACGGAATATCTCGGCGGTGGTCTATCCTTTTTCAGCATAATTATCAGCATACGGGGGTGTGCGCGACGCCGGAACGCAGTGGGGTCTCTATCCAAGTGGCGTTGGGGTTCAGTTGTCCTTTTGAGGTTGGCTCGTTGGTTATCGTTGGCTCTTTCAGATTGGATTTTCCAGGAAAAACAACGACCTACGGTCTAGCCTGTTCTGAATCGTCGACCTTTTCTACTTCTTTTCGCATCGCATCGCACCGCACGCTGGAACAACCTCGCTCACCCCTCCTCGATGAAGATGCTTTGATAGGATATCATAGGGGTATATTATCAGGCGTCGGAGCGATCTGGGGTCCGAGGAAGCTTTGGTCGAAAGGGATGGAAGAAGGGAATTTGGGAAACACACACTCAAAACTACGGTCTGTCCGACTTGAACCTGGTTCGTATTTGTTGATCCACCCAAGGGAAAGAGAGAGAACATGGCGTTGACACTTCGTTTCTTCTTCATTCGACTCTCTTACTTGACTCTACTACGTTCTATCTCGACCATTACTATCGATCATCTCTGTTGGCTCTACTTTTATTTGGTACTCTAGTCCGCTGGCCTCTACGAGGACAGGTTCTTGTTGCGACCACCCCCCCTTTTTGCCCATCCTTCGTCTTGTCCTTCGGGATGAGGCGAGGGGTGGGCTTTTTTTCATGTCGGTGGAATGTTGACTTAGTCGTTTTTCCTAGCATGATCATCTTATTGTTGATTCATCTTCGCACTTTCTCTCTTGCTTCCTTCTCGACTTGCCTCGACATGCACTGGAATACTTTCCCATGGCCACTTGCATGCTCGACAGGCTGAACATAGCTTGCAGTGCTTGCGGGATATCTGGCGGGATATATGAGTGGAAAGGATGAGGATGAGGACGGGGGGTTGGAAGGTTGATCAACGCTCGGGTCAAAGGCAGGGTGTTTCCATCTTGCAACGACCAAACAACCCTCTCACCTCTTGTCATCTCACTCTCATCCAAGTCATCTACAGCTGGTCGTACTCAGGTGATTCTTTACGACAGACGACCGACCGACACACCTACCTACTCTACAATGAGCGGCCCGGCGGTACCGTCCAAATCACCTTTCCCCTCGCCTAGTCCTCTTCCTCGAAACGACAATGATCCATCGGGCCGACAAGGTGGACAGACTAGACGAGGTGCAGAGCGATCTATTGGATCGCTAGGGATGTCGAGCGAAACTAGAATTGGAGGGGAGAGAGGGGTATCACAAGCCAGACAAGAAGGACGAGAGGAAGCAAGGGCCAAGGGAAGATTGAGCAAGGGTCATCCCGCTTCGACGGACAAGAAATCGACTCGACAAGGAGGACGTGTCGACGATGGACGACTACAGCCATCATCCAATGTATCGACCTCTACACAACACACCATCGGTATGGCCGAGAACGACCAACAACACCTCGACCAGCCAGATCTCCCACCGCTACGACATCTCGAGACGTCGCGACTCCCCCTTGACGACCATCGACTATCCGACGAACCTCGTCTGGTCTATCCTGTCCCGCTCTCCCCGCTCTCCCGACATCAAGGCAGATCTACCGACTCTCCCTCGCACGACACCCTTTCCCATTCCTATGCCGAGACGTCTGTCCCTACAAACCCTTCGCCTGGACCCAACGTACCTCTTGCAGACGGTCCCTCTGTTGCTGCGATTGCTCCGACCTCGCCTCCCCTGCCTACCGACTTGGACAGTCAACGACTATCGCAAAAGCTGCTCTCGGCGTGGAAGATCAAGCCGACCTTGTCCAGGACGTGGGAGAAAAAGGCGTTTACAGACGAGTTGCGTTCTGCCCCGTTGCAGCCCTTGCACGGTGGAAATATTGACATCAGGTCAGTTCACCCCAAGCATTCAGTGATTCAAGCTGATGGTAGACCTCCTGGTGAGACCTCAGGTCGTGGTGGTGGGAGACCGACCTCGTTGTATGCCTCACCATCCGCCATGCGCTCGTTCAGACCTTTACCCCAAACCGCACCTCCCTCTCCCTCTCCAGCAGTTCCCAGAGCTTAGGTATACTGGCCAGAGTGTACCCGTCATACCAAAGATTTTGTAGAGATCCTATGCATCGTAATCGCTCGACAAGCTATGGACAAATGGCAACACTTGAGACGATGGGATCGTCGACTCGCTATACTTTCGATTCGCCCGCTTCGAGATCTGGCGATTTTGGAGATGGCACTGCTGGTGTTGGCGACTTTGGTGGGACTGACGACTCTACGGGGATGTGATCGTGTATCGCTTGCCACATCTCCGAAGCGACCTTTGTCGAGCCAGTCTACACAGTCAGCCTGTTGTCTCGAGGTTGCAACTCACCCTGAACGTGATGAGCTTCCTCTCTCCGTCTTCGAATACGGTCATTCGGATATGTTTCCCATCCTCCAAACACGATTGACCGACGTATAGCGATACGTTGAGAATCAGTCTCAACACTCCTTCTGCCCTCATCACTGATAGTCAGCCATTGCAGTTTCATGTGTACCCACCGAGTCGAGCACCCTTGCCATCCGACTTTCGTACGTTGAGCTTGAACATGCCCACACCTCGTTCCCTCCAGCCTCCATCGGGTTCCATGACGTAGAGCTTTGTACGGGTCTGATACATGGTGTCTTCGCTCTCTTCCCCTGTGGACACTACCCGTCAGCGCGTCCCACGCCACTGGCAGCGTACCATTCTGAGACGTCATTTTCGCTTTCAGCTCGTCTTCTTTCGCCTTTTCAGCTTTCGAAATATCCGCCAGTGCAGAAGGTCCCGCTGCGTCCTGTTTGACCGGTTTCGCTTCGACAGGCTTGGGCGTACTGGCAAAGGGAGAAGAGGTGGAAGAAAAGCTACCAAAGCCGCTCTTGCTGAATCCAGAGCTGGAGCCGCCGGCAAAGGGCGAAGAGGAAGATGAGAAGCTGGAGAATGTAGCTTGTTTCTTGGGCGGTGCTTCGGTGGGAAGGGGTTTGACCTGTAGTCAGTCGAGTCGATTCGATTCAAGGGGGACAGGTGCGACTCACCTCGTCGTCTTTGGGTCGTTTTGGATCAAGCTCGCTTTCCACGTAACTGCTCTGACTCCTGTCTAGCGCTTTCCGCTTCAGACCGCTCTCCTCATCTGTGACTGCTGGTTCTTTTGATGCTTCCCCTTTCGTCTCCGGCTCAATTGAAGTGACAGCAGGGGCATGTGAATCCGCCGGCAGACCCTCCTCATGGCTCATCTTCTCCACTTTCCGCCTGACCTCGCCCACATTGTTCCCCTCAAGCGGCTCATCCAACACAGGCAATTCTCCCTCGACGTTGTTCTTGTTCTTCTCGCTCGACTCGACTGGCTCATCTTCCTCTTTGATAGAGTGCTCGTTGACTTTCGCGCTGGCAGTCGCTTTCGAATCGAGATTGGGGGAAGAATCCGGGTCGAGGGGTTTCGATGGGGATAGATCGGTAGATGGAGCAGGAGCTGTTCGATTCTTCTTGACAGCGGCGGGGGGAGCAGGTGCTTCGGCAGGGTGGGACGGTTCCTACCACATCAGTCTTCGGCAGCAAAACATGGGGATTGGGAAAAGATAGCAAGTCGACTTACGACGGATTCTGCACGACCTCGCTTCAGTGATATTTCCGGTTTGGCTGCTTGTCAGTGGGGCTCGAGGCAAGAGTGTCTTTCCGAAGAGGGAGGGAGAAGGATAAGTGAGACGTGGAACGTACAAGTAGCACCGGTCGAGTGGGTCGGCTCATCACCATTGGGCGACCTCGATTCGTCTCGCCCCATTTCGCGAGTGTGACCAGACTACGCGTACTGACTGAGATGCAGCGGTAGATCGTTGCTCTGCGGCTGATTGTACTGTGCGCTAGCCTTTTGTTTCGATGCTCGATGCGGTGAACTGGTGTAGTAGGACAAGAGATGAATGTCCAGAGTGTAAAGGCAATCAAGTGAAAGCGAAGGGACCAGATTGATGATTGAGTGATTGATTCCAACCAACGCCGCGCGATCTCCCCCTTTCGCATCTTCCCTTTCACCCATTACCTCGACATTGTCACCACTACATCCACTCCCACATCCACATGTCGTACCTATACTCGTCGCTCGCCGTGTCGGGCACATCAGCAGCAACAGCCATCGGCCTGTATCTACTCTTCACCGGTGCGTCGAATGATTAAATCAGTGCTGATACTGACGTTATTCAGGACAAGGAGAGGCTTTCAATGTAGGAGGGTTTTTGGCACAATCGTCGCCTTATGCGTGGGCTTTGTTGGGTGTAGGGCTGTGCATCGGTCTTAGTGTAGCTGGAGCAGGATGGTGAGTCTCACGTCTACTACTGGTGTGAGGGGATGGGGAAGGAGGAGGAAGAGGTAGTCGCTCGAGCCGGACCGGAGATGAGATGAGGGGGTCGAACGTGGAAGGGTCGAGAAAGCGATGCTGACTTGGCAGGGGAATCTTCATCACCGGAGCTTCGATCTTGGGAGGAGGTGTTCGTGCGCCTAGAATCAGGACAAAGAACTTGATCTCGTGCGTTGCAGTATTCAGATGAAGTGCAAATCAAGCTGACGAGTAGGATCATCTTCTGTGAGGTAGTGGCCATCTATGGTAAGTCGTGAAGTCTGCTCCATCCGTTGGCTTTTTTTGGAGTGCATAGTGGGATAGGCGGTTTATTCAACAATGGTGGGCTGACAAGACAGGTGTCATCATGGCCATTGTCTTCTCTGCCAAAATCAACGGTGATGCGGCTCAAGCTCAGACGCCCAACAACTACTACACCGGTGAGTCGACGCGGCCACCTCTGTCATTCCACCCCTTGCCCCTTTCTATCTCTCGCTTCGGCCTTCCAATGACCACCCTATCCGAAGCCTCCGCTGGTTGAAAGGTCAAGGAATACCCCAGGCGTTCAGTATGGGCTGACGTGGTAGGATTCGCAATCTTCTGGGGAGGTCTGACCGTCGGGATCTGCAACCTCCTATGTGGAGTCTCGGTCGGGATTACAGGTTCGACCGCTGCTCTGGCCGATGCGGCGGATCCTCAGCTGTTTGTCAAGATCTTGATTGTCGAGGTGAGCAGGATACGTTCTCTTTGTTCATGATCGATCGCGCTTCTTGCCGCCTCTACTCTCTTCATTTAAGAGTGAACGCTGAATGGGTAGATTTTCGGCTCGGTCCTTGGTCTGTTCGGACTAATCGGTATGTCACTCCCCCTCCCTTCTCCATCAGCTTTCCTTTTCGTCTGCATGCCTCTCGCTCTTTCTCGCTCTTCCTATCTCCGGACATTTTCCCGTCCCGTCTCTCCTCTGCTTCTCCCTTTTCTTCTCTCCGTATCGCTCTTTCAGGCAGGATTTAGCTAATGTGCAGTCGGATTGCTTATCGTGAGCCGAAACGTATCGAGGTGGAAGCTAATGTATAGTCTGGAAAAGCAGAGGAATTCGCTTGATCGACGAACACAGCTGCATAATCGACGTTAGATGGAGGAAGCGGACGTTACAATGTCATGAAATGCATATATCCCTTCTCCGCGATTACTGTACAACTTGGGCAGCTTCCTTGTCACGGCTTCTGGTATGCAAGCGGTAGCAGTGGACCGACGAAAGGGGCGTGAGAGCGATGTGCGTAGCGCAATTATTATAGGTTTCGCTTGGCGGATGACCTTATTTTCGCTTCGAAGAAGGGGTTCCGTATGGGTGTCGTGGTGGTGCTGAAAGGGTTGAGCAGGATCTACATGTCAGCTCGTGCGCATGAGCTACGACTCGGTGTGCAGCGGGAAAGCGTAGACCAAGGAGGAGTATAGGTGCAGAAGGGGACGTTGACATCGCCCTCGACTCCGTTCCGCTCCTCATTTCCATTCCACCCTCGTCTGTTCCAGCCGACTTTTGAAAGACGCTCGAGAGCGACAGATCGCAAAACGTCGCGGGCTAAGAGGAAGGAAGGAAAGGGGATGTGTGTACTGACCTTGACATATGCCTCCCACACGTCTAGGAAGAATAACCTAATCCCATCTTCGTTCTTCACATCGTGCAGCAACATGAAGCGCACTATGCATCAGCACACTGATCACCATGGAGTTCGATCGACGACGACGATCCGCCATGTTTGACCCCCAGGAAGAGGGGTAGTTGACCCCCGGGAAGAGGGGTAGGTGAAGGGCACGAGAGCTCACCATTTCCTGCGATATATGCCGATACTGTCCACTCGTTATGTCGATCCACATTCTTCAAGTATCTACTAATCAACCTCCGCCATCACCAGGTAGAGAACGTAAGAGGCGAGCAGGGGGTGAGACAAGACAACTTGACTCACAAGCTCCCAGTAGTATCTATCACCTCGTCCACGCTATCCAGGCTTTTATGCGCAATCATCTGCAACAGACTCCTATCTCCACTTGGCCCGCCCATCCCCGCAGCTCCAGCTCCAGCTCCAAGCCCAATTCCAGACCCGGGCCTTGCAGCAGCACCATTCAAGCCCAAGTTCCCGCCTATCTTGCCCTCTCCAGGTGGGGCGCCGAGATCGCTGCCATTCGTGCCGGTGAACGAGGACCAAGTGGGGAAAGCGTTGGATTGGGTAGAAGGTGCGCCTCGGGAAGTGGTAAATTGTATCTCGAACAGTGGAGAGTCTTGCGGTGAGACTATTGCGAGGTAGAAGGACATTGTACGAGGGATTAACAAGGGGTGAGAGGACGAGGTGAGGTGAAAGGTGGATGAAAGCTGAAAGGTGAGACTGAGGTTGGTTGGGACGAGGTGGAGGGCGCGACGAATTCTGAAACACCCAGGCCACCTTTTGCTCAACCACAGAGTTGGTGGGACTTGCAGTCTGCTTGGATACAGTACGAGTAGTGATACAACATGCATGGCATGAGACCAAAGGGAATGATCTTACTGCCCGAATATCTCTATAGCTATATCGGCTGAATTTCCTTTCCGGTCATGCACGTCCAGTACGGGCACAAGCGTCAAACACGCCCCACTCGAGACCGCCAACAATTCTGCTCTCATTCTCGAAAGCCCTGCTCGTCAGCTTTTTATCTCAGAAGAGCGATTGATTCAGCTCACCAAGAGGAGACACCTGTGCTCGGTGATATATCTTTGCAGACAACATGCGGTCCAAGACAGATCCAGGCAGCGCAGAGGCACTGAATGAAGCCGCATCTGTCCAGTCAGCTCCAGATTGTACTACACAGGATCTCGACTCACCATTGACCAAGACAGCAGCTCTGAAGCCTCTGCCTGTCCTTCCACGCGTGACACAAGTCTCCCACCTCACGGCCGATGAAGCAGAACCAGACTCGTATTCCGCCTCAAAATCTTCGTCGTCGTCGTCGTCGTCGTCGTCGTCGTCGGCCCCCTCGTCATTTGTTGTACCGCCCTGTTCCCGTTCTCCTGTCGTGTCCCTCCTGCCCGTATGCAGATTCACCTGATACTCCACCAACGCACCCCTCGGCAGCTCTTTCGCTCGGACAAAAACCACCGGTACATCCTCCCACCCATTCTACCATCAGATACACCTTCACAGGGAAATAACTCACCTCTTGTGCCCAATTGAGCCAGGCTTGCCTGACAACTTCCAGTCCCTCCTCACCTACACCGTTCGGTCTAGCCCACCAGGCGATGCAGCTCTCGCCCCAGCCTGTCCATCCTCCGCCCGTATTGTTCTTACTTCTCAAGACCTCGACGATGCGGCGAACGTGTTGGAGGGCAAGTACCGCTTGATGAGGATAAGGTGATGATGATGACGAGGGATATGGCGGGAGAGTGAGCGAGGCGGGGATGAGGGGTATTTGACCGGCAATGTGTAGTCTGCTATTGACCTAGAGAGTCAGCACGGCTCATCTGATTCGGAAACAGAAACACCCGCAGCCATGTGGATAGTCGGGGAGGGAGACTCACGATGATGGCCTGGGAGTATGGACCTATATTTGCGGGAGCCCAATACGACAGACTCTGCACATGCAGAGCTTGTCGGCCTCCGACCTTGCGAGCTCCTCCGTTTGGCCTATCGTCGAAACCGACCACTTCCAGCCTCAGCCGTTGACCGGCGGGAAGGGGCACAGCGACAGTAGCTCGACTTGGGGGTGAGGTGCCAAAGTAGCTCGAGTAGACGGCGTTGGCGGGACCGAAGAGGGCCATGGAGGAAAGGAGGAGGGTGATGTGTGCTGCGTGAAGAGGCAGGGACAAGCCGTTCTCGTGCAGGGTGGCTAGATGATCAACTCGTACAACGGAAAAGGATGCAGGAAGGATAAATATATGGGGATGAGGCGTACCCGATATGCTGTCGAAACACCTCTTCAGCTCCATCCCAACATCTTCTCCTTCTGACGTACTCCCATCGACAGATGCCGCAAACCACCTCCCTTCCCTAGCTATCCTTGCACCGTCGTCTGTCAATCCTTCCTCGATTCTCAAATTGACCATATCCACTTCCTCAGCCGCACTCGTAGGCTTGACCGTCGTGACGAGCTCGCCAAGAGCATCCCTCGAGATGTCGTCGATCCCATCCGCGTGATCGTCGATTCCAAGCACCCTTCTCAGATCCTCCACAGTGGGTCTTATCCATCCTGGCTTGTCTACCAGCTCCGCTTCTTCCACCTTGAGGTACGCCACGGGATAAGGCTCGGGATCCGTCACGACAGTGTGCGATTTCGTAAAGTTTAGTCGATGCGAGAACAAGGGCGAGTCGACGGTCAACGTTTCGTACTCTCCCCCTTCACCAGCCGGATGAGAGCCATACATCCTTTCCTTGCAATTAGCCAAGCTCGTAGTCCGTGACTCACTAGTCTCCTGAAAGTGGGCATCATCGTCGAAAGCTCTTTTCCAACGCTATCGATGCTCAATCCTACACCGGCGACTTTGACCAGTACCGCTTCGAGCCCGCTGCTGAACATTGATTCTAGGAGCGGGATTTGAGGCTGTTGCCATAGATACGCCAGAGAAACAATGCCAAGTCGGCCGCAAACGTGTTCTATCCGGAGTCGCTGGTAGTTGGACAAAATCGCTCCTGAACACATTGCTGTCGCTTCCGGGTGTGCAGCCTGAAAATCAGCTATACCACAATAGAGGAAGAAGCAAACATACCATCACATCACGAAGCAGCTCGGTGAGGTCTTCCGTCTCGTCGCCCACTATCTGACTCCCTTCTCCGCCTTTGGACCTATCTCCATACTCTGGTCCCCTCTCCACTGCTTTCCCCTTGATATACCGAGTGAATAGGGGCAAGTCCATAGCTCGAGCGATCGACGGTAGCATCTGCGTGCCTACACTTTGGTACAAGTGCGAATCAAGCTCATCTGTCAGTCGGCGGAGCTTCGCACAGGAATGGACAAGGGGTACTACTCACCTATACCGGGTTCCGGTTGAAGCGTGGCGACTGCGACCATCTCGTGTCCGTTCGCTAGACTGTGCATGAGGGTAAAGCAGCTATCCTTGCCACCTGATACAAGGCCGATGACCTTGTGCTTGACTCCTGGTAGTTCTGGCATGGTCGACGTTGAGGGGTGAAGATGGTACGAGTATATGGTCGTTCAACTTTTGTGGTGGAGATGTCAATAATATCAACATGGAGTTTGAGTGGAATCTCCGCAATTCTCGCTTGCAATTGATCCCGTGGGGACGCTACTGAAGCTTGCTTGCTCGCGGTTCTTTCGACGGTGCTGTAGTTAGCATAAGCAGACCCACCCATCTATCACCTCAACCTCGTCGACGCTGCACATCTCCATCACACCGACAGGGAGGGCTGGACACGTCTTGCTAGAGATTGAGATACCATGGCAGCACCCCCATCGAGCTCGACATGGCACTCGGTCAATCCGCAAACTCGCCCCTTGACACTCTCCATCCTCGAACTCACCCCGCTCGCGCTCACCCTCTCCCTCACCCTCTCCCCATTCTCATCAATACAATCGCACCACGCGGCGACACAACATGTCGCGCATACGCACAATCACGCGCACGGTCCGAAAAGTCGGAAAAAGCCTCGACATAAACCACAATCAGACGACGAAGAGGAACACGACGATTCAACCCATCTTTCCCCCTTTCCCGGCGCTTATCCGCACGCGCTCGTCGATACCTCTACCAATTTTAAGGACTTGTTGTCGCACGGAGTGGTGGTGAGCGTGAATGGTCAGCCTTGGAATCGGATCGTCGCGCATGTGAGCGATCCAGAGGAAGAGCACGAGGAGGATGAAGCGGTGGAGCACGAAGATACGGAGTGGGAGGATGAGCCGTCGGCTGCTGGCAATGGAGGTGTGGAAGCGGGAGAAGGAGGCGGAGAGATGGGAGAGCTGGTCAAGAGGCGTCCGAGAAAGGCAAGATTCGGCACTTCGGCAGGGAATGCGGTGAAGGAAGACAAGGCTGTCGCGAGGAGGAAAAGGAGGCCGTCGGAAGTTAAAGACAGGCAAAAGGAGGATAGAGACAGGGCGGTAGTCGTGGTGTATGGGCTGTCTCCGGGCAAGGAGTACGAGATTGAGCTGCAAGTGGTGGGACTATCTGGACCGGAGAGTTCAGATCCTTTTGGTGAGTCGAATGCTTTGTCCGTCACTGAGACAATAGTCGTATCAAATAGCGTCCTCATACCTCCATCTCCCGGTCACCCTCGCTCTCGAGCCAACTCTCTACGCTCGAGATCACGCCCCAGATCCCGATCCAATTCGTTCAACTCGCCCGCCGTCGACTCTAACGCTTCACCAGGTCGTCACACCCCTCCTCCCGTCAACTCTGACCATCCCGCTCCCATCCCTACCAACATTCTCAATCCCATCGACACTCAAGCTGCCCAAATACGCCACATGGTCGCCGCTGCGCATGCCGAGAAGGAGCACGTCCAGACCCAAATCAAAGAAGCTCGACGAGCGTCTCAACGAGCAGAAGCGGCCTTGCGGCTGGAGATCGAGACCGTCAAGAAGGCTACGGAAAAGGCGGGATCTCTCGACCTACGGGCAAAGCAAAAGGCGCTGGCATTGCAGGAACAGGTCAAGCAGGGATGGGCGGGTGCTGAGAACGCGGAGAGGGAGACTGGGAGGGTAGAAGATGGTCTGGCGGGACAAGAGGTCAAGCTCGAGTCGACCAACGGAGACCTCGAAGGCGTGAGGGACGAGTGGAAGGCGGCGAAAGAAAAGGAGGAGGAGGTGCGGGAGAGGGAAAAGAAGAATCGGACGGAAGAGGAGAAGAAGCTGCAGGATGTTGTGGGCAAGATTGAAAAGTTGCGCTTGAAAAAGGAAAAGAAGGAGGTGGAAAAGGCGGAATTGCAGAAAAAGCTGGAAGATCTGTTGAAACAGGCCGAGGATATTGAGAAGAAGACAGAGGACGAGCGAGTGGCCAAGAGTCGAGGAGCGTATTGGTGGGATCCGTATACGCAGCAACACCACCATCAAGGCCACCACGACCATCATCGAGGTCTGACCAATCATCCTTCGCTCAACAACCTCAATGCTTTCGCTCCGAGGGGAAGAGGATTTGCTGGGAGATATCCTTCGGCTGGATCGACTCGACCTACGCCTGCTCAACCTAGTCCGACCCATAACACCGGCTTTCACCCTCTCTCCAGCACGCCCGCCTCTTCGCCAGCGTTCCGACCACCCAAGTTGACGTCGCCGGCCGTGTCGAACCGGACACCCTCATCTTCAGGCGTCAACGTCGCGGCTATGCCTTTCCACCCATCGAATTACCCCACATCACCTGGACAGTCTCGATCTGGCTCGGGCGAGAATAGCGCTGCAGCATCGACCGAGAATCACACTACCCTCATGCCGCCTCAGCTCCAACATCGCATCTACCTCCCCAACGTCCGACCTCGACCTACGCCAAACTTCAACCCACCACCCAGCGTGCTTGCTGAACGGCAATCACCGACCATGCTCTCTGCTCCGTCTTTCCCACCTCTGCCTGGAACGAGCGGATCGACCACGACGGGCCAAAAGTCTGGCCCAAGTCTGGCGAGTATCGTCACTCGAGCTGTACTCTCACCCACTGCTCTCGCCGAACGAGGAATGACCGGCTCACCTGGTCCTGTGTCGTCCTCTCTGCGCAGTCCCACCTTCCCCTCGTCGTCGGCTGCAGGGAGTTCTTCGACTAGCTCCTCGATCACACCCCCTGTCTTTGGCGCCAACGGAGGAGGGACGGGTCG
>JALPCD010000448.1:0-12333 GCA_026538415.1 Cryptococcus sp. GC_Crypt_1
GGAAAGCCAGAAGAGGGATCTGGAACAGCTTCGAGACGATCTCGAGCGAAAGGTCTCGTCCCTCGAGTCTGAGATTGCGACTGTAAGTACCTCCATCCTTATTCCGGCTACAAAGCTCATGACTCAGCTCAAGACCGCGGCCCACACCCTCCCGTCGGTGCCATCTTCCCCCAATCCTGCCTCCCGGAAGAGCCGAATATCGATGGGCTCGACGAGCGACGACGATCTCAAGAGACTGCGAGGATTCCAGCATATCATTTCTGAACTCTCTGCCGAGAACGCCGAGCTCAAAGACAAGCACGCGACGGTGTTGGAAGAGGTCGCTCTGCTCAAAGAGGTAGGTCAGAATATACGACAGAGCTGACGAAAAGGAAGTCAAGCTTCTCGAGGAGACCAACGAGCTGGCCGGCGTCAAGTCGCCTGGATCGGTCGTGAGTCCCCCCCAGGCTCTTGCTTGAGCTGCAGCTGATCATACGCAGAAGGAACTTGCCGAAGCGAGAACGACAATTCGCAACCATGCTCATACTATCGAAGAGGTATGTCAAGCTCAATCTAGTCGAGTCGATGCTGATATCCAGCTCAATCGAGAAGTGTCCGAATTGGAGTCGCTCATCGAGTCGAAGATCTACCGGGAGGATGAGCTCGAGACGAGGCTATCTCAGCTGCAGGACGAGGCCAAGCGATACAAAGCCATGTCGATCAATGGTAATGGCGTCCACACCCCTCCAGCCCAATCCGAGACTTCAGGTCATTCGAGGGCGCCATCCATTGCCAACTCCAACGCCACCGAGGATCGATGCGAGCTATGCGAGGGACCTCACGATCTGGATGCTTGTCCCGTCTTTGCTGGAAACATGGGAGGAGGTGATGAGGACAGGCCAAGTCCGCTCGCCGGGAAGGATATGAAGAAGGGGAAATGGTGTGCGGATTGCGAGGTGAGTCGGCTTGAGGACCCTGCTGGATCGATGCTGACATCACGCAGAGTGACGCCCACAATACCGCAGACTGCCCCATGGCTGAGGAGGTGTTCTAATGGGCGGAAGGTTCTCTTTTGGGCTCTAGGGCGGATCGTTACGACTACCTATATATACTGCATGATATCTATGCTCGTACAGTGTGAAGAGGGGGGTTCTCCCACGGTCGTTGCGAGATGACGTGCATTGTATTGTTCACAGCTGAAACGACATCGACATCCCTGGGACTGCTTCAGCTGCTCAATTCGTTCAAGCTCTTGATCTTTCCATCTTCCATTGCTGTTTCTACTGCCATCAGGCTGAGACTATAGTAGAGTCAGCAAGACCTTTCAATCGCTCGAGCACACAGTGTCAGCGGTCAGAAGCCGACGCTTCTCGATACCCCTCATCTTCCCTCATTCAACGCACGTCCGCCAACCCTCCCGGCTCCATTTTTTCGCTCTCGTTCCTTGCCTTGCTTCTGCTTCGAGTCGGCATCCACCATGGAAGAAGACATGTACGAAGACGAAAAGTCAGACAGCAGCTCGTCCTACTCCGATTACCCGTACTATCGACCTCGATCGCCTCCCCCTACACCGCCGAGATCGGAGCCCGTGATGGATTACCAAGTCAACTATATCGAGGGATCAGGCTCCAGAGGTAAATGCATGTGAGTCGATCGTCTTGTCTCGTTCCCCCTCTGCTGTCGAGCTTTCAGTCCAAAGCTGCATGACGAAGGGAGAAGAGGGGACGCTGTGAATGCCTGGACGGTGTGGACGGTGCTGATGGCAGTGACCTGGTTTTCATCCTCGATTGCACGGGGTCGATGCAGCGGTATATCAACTCGACGAGAGATCATATCATCGGGATATGCGATATGATTAGAGGAGAAGAAGGCTTGTCTGGGCCAGACGATCTTCGAGTCGCTGTGAGTTCTATCTACATCTTGACTTCCAGCTCTCACTGATGGCAGGTCGTCAACTACCGAGATCATCCGCCTCAGGAAAGAAGCTATGTCTACAAGTTCAATCCCTTCTCGTCCGATATCCCCTCTGTTCGAACCTATATCAACGGCCTCAACGGTGAGTCAGACTGTGCCGACAATTGGGATAGTGCTGATTAGGTAGCTGCTGGAGGTGGAGATGGACCAGAAGCAGTGACGGCGGGGATGGCAGCTGCTTTGACAGAGCTGGAGTGGAGGAGGAATGCGTCGAAGATGGTCGTCTTGATTGCGGATGCGCCGCCTCATGGTGAGCTACCTCTCGCACTCTTCAAATTCGAGCTGATCAAGCAGGTATCGGAGAATGGGGTGACCGTGAGCTGTCTTTCTTTTGGTGGAAGTGGAGAGGCATAGATTGATGGAGCAGAGATAACAGGAGGTGATCCTGATGGACACGACCCTTTGATCATTGCTCGAAAGATGGCTCAAGAGGGTATCACCCTGGTGAGCTAATCGACATACCCTTCGTTCTTTCATGCTGATGTTCCAGTTCATGGTAGCTTGCGAGGAGACTCTATCCGGCTACCATGTGAGCTCGCACGGCATGATCGATGTCACATAGCTGACGGTTTAGCACGCTGTCGACTTCTTCCAGGCGATCTGCAATATGACGTCGGGGCTCATGTTACCCCTCACGACGGCCGATCTGCTGGCTATGACGATTGCTGGAAGTGTGCTCGAGAACATGGATATGGAGCGGTTGATCTCTGGTATGTCGCTGCTCTGTCCCATCCACTGTAAACCAGCTGACGGGATAGAAATCGGTCAAGAAGTCGCTCAGCGGATCAGAGAGAAAGGAGAGACGATGGAGAGCGTCGAAGCTGTCGCGCAGTAAGCCGGCACTCTCTTACTCAACACTGCTGACGTAACAGGGAGCTGCATGAGCGACTAATGTTACGAAACGAGCAGACGAAGCATGTCCACTTGCCCGAGGTGTACATTGAGAATGAGATCACCAAGCGAAACGTATCGAAATGGATGAGCGCAAACGTGATACAAGACGTTGCAGGCTCTATCGAAAAGGCGAGTTAGTTCGATCTGCCTTCTGGGTCTAGTGCTAAGCCTCAGGGCCCGACTAAACGGTTGACCGACCAATTCAGGAAGAAGAACCAAGAACAAGGCTTCACCTACCTGCCAGGTCGACTGCCACCTCGACCTGGATCCGTTGCTCCTCCCACTCCCGCCTCACCCTTCACGGCCTCTCGTTCGCCTACTTCGGCCAGTCCTGCGTCGCCTCCTCGACGTGTCATTGGCGATTTCAAGGCGTTTGGCTCCGCAAGTCCGACGGGGTCGGCTGCTCAGCCTTTGAGCGTGTTTGGCGCACCGATGCTCAAGACTGGTCCGGGAGGAGGTATGTTTGGATCGGCGGGCTTGACGCCGGCTATGCATGGTGGGATCAGAGGACAGGTGGAAGATGATGACGATGACGATGATGATGGACCGGCTTTGAAGCGAGATGCGATTTCTCTCGACCAGGTGGGTCTAGCTGGCAAGATGAGATGACACCGTTGACGATCAGGCTCGTCGAATCGCTACGCAGTCTGTGTTCCGAGCTGGACGGCTAGGATAGGGCATATAGAAACGTTCATGACGGATTGACGAAAGAGGGAGATGAGGACGATAATGACAAGGATGAGAGCAAGGAGGTACGAGGGGGACGAGTCTTGTCAAGAGTTTGGTAGACACGGCTCAAGTAGAAGAGTCAAGGCTGTTACCCAGATATGATATTGACCAATGTCCTATGCATGACTAGTTCACGCGGGCATGTCCAATGCTCTTCTCTCAACAGACACCACCACAACGTCGAGGTGGACCTGGGATTAAATGGAGAGTGTGAATTGTCAAGCTGGAAATATTCCCTCCACCCTGTCTCTGCCAGGCGTTTCAAGTGTTCAAGTCCCAAGTCGAGTCTTTCTGCTCATACAACCATCAACAGACTCATCCCGTGCACGCTAGCTATCGTCCTGCACCGAACGCCGAGCCGACAAAGCGTCTTACCTTCTACGCCAACTACGACAATACCCCTGCTCTCGCCATGGCGTCCGCAGAGTTCCAATCCTCCCTCGCCCCTCAACCTCAACCCGGCCCATCGAGATCAGCGACGGTAGCCGACGAGTCCGAAGAGCTAGCAGCCGAGTCGGGTACAGCCGTCGCTCAAGCAGAGGGATCGACAAATGGCGTGAAAGAAGAGGGTGATGCGACAGGCGAGACGAATGGAGCAGATAAGGAAAAGGAGGAAGAAGATGAGGAGGAAGATCCAAATAGGATACCGGACAATGCTTGTGAGACGCTGTATATACAAAACCTGAACGAGAAGGTCAGGCTTCCAGGTGAGTCATATCTCCTTCACCTTCTTCTCTGCTTCTGCCTGTGATTTTTTGGTGGAGGAGAGGGACAAGCAGGGGAGAAGAAAGACGTCCGCAAGATCGACGACGCTGATAGATAGTCATTCTGGAAACGCTTGCTTCGTTGTTCAAACCATATCGACCTTTACTACCCATTACAGCACATCGAAATGTGAGGATGCGAGGACAGGCGTTTATCAGTTTCCAGGACAAGGAAGGGGCGAACAACGCAAGGAAGGAGGTCAACGAGTTTCCATTATATGGAAAGCCTCTGGTAAGTCTCGTACCTCCCTGACTCATGTTCGTTCACCTCGCGACTCTCTCAACTCCATTCACTCTCCCTTTGCCTTCGTTCCTCCGGTCGCTTCGTCGTTCATCGCAATGCTGACTTCGGCAGCAAATAGCCTTCGCCAAGAGGAGGGCGGATGTAGCGGTCCAGAAGTTTGGCGGAGATGCAGAATTGGAAGAACACAAGAAAGTCAGGCTAGAAGAGAAAGGTATGTCTCCGTCCTGTTGTTTGTTCCTCATAATCTGCCCAGAGCTATCGCTGACAATCGTAGGGAAGAAAAGACGAGACAACCCTCTTCGACGCAAAGCTGCCGAAAAACTCAAAGCGGATCAATCGGGTGTACCAGCAGCCAAGAAACAACGACTGCAGATGCCAGACGAGTACTTACCGCCCAACTCGGTACTGTTTGTGCAGAACTTGCCAGAGGGGACCACTGCGGACGATCTGCGAGAACAATTCGAACAGTACGTGCCATTACGTGCGAAGAGAAAGAGATCTGAGTGACTGATGTCTAGGTATCCTGGTTTGGCGGAGATTAGGACTATCCCGGCCAAGAAGGACATTGCGTTTGTGGAGTTTGCGGATGAGGCTACGGCTACTGTGGCCAAGGATGCTCTGCACAACTTCAAGATTGACGGAGAGACAAAGATGAAGGTGAGTTGCCGTTGTCATCAAGGAGGAGAGCACTTTGCTGATGTCCAGGTCACATATGCTCGGAAGTAGAGACTCAACGAGACGGCACTGCATATGCATATGTCTCTCGACTTTCCATACCACGCTCGATTCGTATCCATGTACAATGATCGTCCTAGGCCACCATCCATTTCCTCTCCACCCAGTCAGCTTTGGAGGGATGTCGTCTCGATCTCCAACGTACGGGTAAATTGGACTCATGGCAACGATACCCAGCATCAACGCGGACCTGCTAGAGACCATGAACGACTTGCGACATGAAGAACGCGAAGGAACGCACCGCCCTCACGATTTTCGGGTCGTGTCAGCGCGACCGGAAAATCAGTTTCTCTTCATTCTCCTCATTTCGAGCTGACCATCCACTACATCCTCGCTCTATGCATCCAGCGGTCTTTATCGATTCCCCTACACTGGTAAAGTTAGCCTGATCTTTGTATGCATGCAGCGGTCGTCCTCTGACAAGGTGGAGAGCCCGAAGATCCGAGGGGCGAATAGTACAGTCTCATTGACAAACTCGGCATCATCGTCTCCTATCGTGCATGCAACAGCTTCTACAACACCTCGTACGACGTCTCAGTCAGCCTGATTTCTGCTGAGGCCGTGCGATTTTTTTGTGACGAGGTAGAGAGGTCCAGAGTTGGCGGACGACAGACCGATGTCATGGAGCTGGAGCTTTTTCCCCCTCGACGAACTCGTCGACAACACCTGCTATCGTTTACATCGCGGTCTCCACGGTATCTCCTACCATACCAAAGTCGGCCTGATTTTTGCTGAGGCCATGCGATTTTTTTGTGACGAGGTAGAGAGGTTCAAAGTTGGCGGACGACAGACCAATGTCATGGAGCTAGAGCAATTTCCCCCTCGACGAACTCGTCGACAACACCTGCTATCATGTATATTCGCGGTCTCCACGGTATCTTCTACCATACCATAGTCGGCCTGGATTTTTGCTGAGGCCATGCGATTTTTTGTAACGAGGTAGAGAGGTTCAAAGTTGGCGGACGACAGATCAGTGTCATGGAGCTTTTCCCACTCGACGAACTCGTCGACAATACCTGCTATGGTGTACATCGCGGTCTCCACCGTATCTCCTACCATACCAAAGTCGGCCTGATTTTTGCTGAGGCCCTGCGATCGTTGTTGACGGAGTAGAGAGCTCAAAAGGTGGATGGGAAGAGATCCCATGTGATAGAGCTTTTCCCCATGCCGAACTCGTCGAGACCCTCTGGTACCATGCATACCGCGATCTCTATAGCATCTCCCACCATACCAGAGTCGGCGTGATTTTTGCTAAAGCCATGCGGTCGTTGATTGGCGGAGTAAAGGGGTCGTAAGAGGCAGTAAACACAATCCAAATCAAAGAGCGTTTCTCGATTGACAGACTGATCGATATCGCCTCCTGGCATGCATGGACCCGCCTCTCCGGCATCTCCTACACCACAACTGTTGCCGTGATTTTTGCTGAGCGCGTCCGATTGATGGGTGACGAGGTATAGAGGTCGATATGCGGAGGTTGCGGTTTCGCCGAGGGTGAATACTTTTGAGCCGTACATAAGCCGCGTCGCCTCGCTGCGCGGTTCTGAGGGTATCGGCTGGGTGCCCTGCTTCTCCTTGACCACCTTGATTTTTCGGCAGGCTGAGAAGGGGTCGTAGCGAAAACGTCGTCGGGCGGTCGGAGGGCAGTACCGAAAAGCGAGATTTCTCGTCAGTCGTTCCAGGCCTGCTCACAGTCTTTCCGCACGCGCTGCATGATCACCTCATAACAAGACACACCGCTCGTCCAGCACCCCATGCTCCTTGACCTTCCACTTCTCCCACTGCTGATCCACCATCTCCCTCGAGATGACCAGCTCCACGTTTGCCCATTCTCCCAGATCCTCCTCGTCATTTCCTCCGTTATCCTCCTTGTCCTCGTCCATGTATCCCGGATCCACCTCCGGACCCTGGTCGATATGTCGGCTACTGAAATGCTTCGAGGAGTAATGTAGAGGCGAACGACGGTGTTTGAGAAAGCCAAGCTCGGACAGGGTAAAGATGAGGTCGTCTAGGCGTATATGGCAGATCTTGGCGAGCTGCGATAGGGAGAGGGATATTGCGTATTGTCCCTTATGCGTAGGGTCGTCGATCTTGGCGATGTCTGATCATCAGAGTTTTTTCGCACGAATGGGGAGCAAGAACTGACCGAGACCCTCCACTGTCTTCACTTGCACTCCTTGCCCATTCCCAACTCCGGCCGCTGCTCGAGACTGCCTCCTTGGCCGTGCAACAACTCCCGCCTTCTCCTTGGTCGTTGTCGGAGTCTGTAGAGCCGGTGCGTCCGCCAAGAAGTTTCGACACACTCGCAAAACCGTCGATATCCAGTACGCTGTATATCCTTTCAACCCAAGGTCGGATAACGGTCGTTCAGGCGAGCCCGGTGAACCGTTGATAGCGCGTGTGGAGGAATGCTTGGTCAGGTAGTAGCCTACCGATCAGCTCGATGGTGAAGGAGTAAGAAAGGGGAGGGGGAACTGACTGAACTCGATGAGGAGTTTACCGAATCCTCTACCTTGACAAGGTGGAAACGTCACAATACAGGCGAGGTTGTTATCATCATACGACAGCTTCTCCTGAACCATCAGCTCAAATCGAGCGTATGAAGAAACAAGGCGAAGACCCACTTTAGAGAAGAACGCCATGACATGGTCATGCTTTGAGGTCGAGGCGTCGCATATCGCGTAAAAGAGAAAGTTCTCGACATGGAAGAAGAGCGCCTGCCGATCAGCTCACACTTCAAGTTAAATGTGGATCTCACCTTATGATCGATGAATAGCTTGCCGAACAAGCTCAGGTTTTGGCAATACAGCTAGCTGTCAGTGAAGTTACGAAGGACGAAGGTATGTCTTACTGGTTGTTCCGCTCCGTCGATCTCCCATATCCTATAGCTGCCCTTCTCATACACCACTCTTCCAGGAGGGGTCAGCATTTGGCACACGCCCTGCGTGGTTAGCTCTACTCCAGCAGTGATAATCTGCGACTCACGACATGCCTCCTCCACCCATCTCGGGTCTGCATGTACTTGAAGCATAGCTGCCCATCAGCAATTCTCATGTCGCAGAAGGAAGAACACTCACGTCGCAGACCCATAGCCTTCCTCTTGCCCCTTCCACGCGAGTCCCAACGCCCATGAGGACATCTCTATCCCTCTTGCCTAACGGCCTGCTCGACGGGGTTGGGCCGTTCTCTTCCATCGTTCTATTCGAGATGTCGTCTTTGCGCCGCCGCTTTTTGGATGTTATTAGGATAGCATGTGATGATTCAGATGTGCCGTTGAAAGTTTCAGCCCTGGGTTTCTTGGTAAATGTGGAGGGAGTGGAAAAGGAGTCGGCCTCTTCGACAGGCATGGGGTAAGGCGAGTAGTACCTGCAAAGTCAGTTTAATCGTTGCAACTCTCGATGAGAAGCGGCAGACCAGGCATGAAGGTGGTAGAGAGACAAGGGCAATGGAAGAGAGCGGTGTAGGAGAAAGTCAAAGGGGACAAGGAGGATGGAACGGGGCGATGAGAAGGTTGTATGATTGTTATCATTCGAGGAGCTGAGCTGCTCACCATGTCTTGATGAGGTACATCCCCACACGGACATCCTCATAGTTCCTCACTCTCGTCAATTGAGCATGTTCTCTCTCCGGTGTGCTAGGCGCAGAGGGTGATGGTTCGCCTCGTATCCCTTCCCCGTTTCCTCCGGCCCCCTTCGCTCCCTGTACTATCAGCTGCCTCCCAGTCTTTTCTGTTGCATTGGCAGAAACGAAGGAGCAAGAGGCGATACACACATTCGTAGCCGACTCTTCACGTCCACATCCACTCTTCTCGCTAGAAGCGCTCTCTACCTGAATTCCAATATCCGCCTCGGCGACCCAGCTGTCTAACCTCTTGTCGGCTCCTTCGAACGTCACATATGCCTCTAGGCCACTCCGAGAGGTACGGGTATTGATAATTGTTGCCCGTCCTAAATCTGTCAGCGTCTTCGGAGTCCAAACGTGGAGAGCATTGGAGACTAGGAAGGGAGACTTACGGGCTGTCGAGTTGGGTCGAGAGACGAGATAGATACCTCCCTTCGCCAATAACCTCGCTGTCCCCGCCGAGGTGGATGATGCATCCGCATCGTTCAAAGGCATTCGAAAGACCGGAGAGCGTACTCTGCACCTGCTAGGGTGAGATTTGGATCGAGAGGGCAGTTTGATATAGTCGTCTTCATCACCGAAAACCAGCTCGACGCGTTGTAAACATGGAATTGGGCGGACTCTACCGCGACCAGCGTCGAATTGATGACGTAAGCTGATCATCTGTCATTCCGACGAGCATGAAGAGGAACCTCGCTCGACTCTTCGACCTACTCGTAGAGTACACTTTCACCCTGCATCTCGACATCAGCCCACGCGACGGAGACGGAGCTTGATAATATGTGCGGAAGGTACTCTCTGGCCCTCTCCAACGAAGAGGTGTATGATGCCCTGCAGAATCAGCTACCGAGGGCGTTCAGAGGGCAAGAGGAACGAGAACGGCGTTGGGAGAGGGAGCAGGATTACAGGCCAAAGTGAGTCTACTCTGAAGACTTTGCCTCGTATCGTTAATTTTGATGCTGATCCAAAGCTACAACGTCGCACCGAGGCAAAGAGCGCCTGTTGTCCATCGTGAACACACCTCCGGTCAGCCCATCATCGAGACCATGTAAGCCAAGATTTTGGTTAGAGCGATTCCTTATAACGTCTAGGCAGTGGGGTCTCGTCCCACATTGGACCAAACACCCTCCGACAGGCGCCATGAACACCATCAACGCTCGCTCCGAGTCTCTGCTCGACCCCACGTCAGGCGGCATGTGGCACGCCCTCAAAGCCCACAAACGATGCATCGTCCCCGCTCAAGGGTACTATGAATGGCAGAAACGCGCTTCGGCCAAGATTGCCCATTTCACTCGACTTCCCCGCACACCTAAACATACCAACGCCAACCCGCCTCTGATGTTCTTTGCTGGGCTTTACGATGTGGTCAAGTACCTCTCGCCGGTGGAGTCGAAGTTTGAGAGGAGAGAGGGGGACACACGCGAGCCGTATCCGACTGGAAATCCGGTACCCCTCGCGACGTTTACGATCTTGACGACCACACCGACGAAGGATATTGCCTGGCTGCATGATAGGATGCCGTGTGTGTTGGAAGGGGAGGAGGAGGTGATGAGGTGGCTGGATCTGGGCGAGGTAAAGGGCTGGGAGGAGGGAAAGGGTGGAACGGGTGACTTGTTGAAAGGAACACCTGGGCTGGATTGGTGAGTCCGCACCCAAAGATGCATGAGGATCAGGGAAAGGGTGTAACTGACAAATAGCTTCCCAGTGAATCCAGAAGTAGGAAAGATTGGGACGAACAGCCCAACGTACATTCAACCGGTGTCGGAGCGATCAGACGGTATCAAGTCGTTCTTCCAGAGGCAACAATCCTCACCCGCGAAACCGACATTGGGGATGAAGGAGCCAGTGAAGCGTGAAGCAGTACCTTCGACGGAGACCAAGGCGAAAAAGGAGGAGAACGAGGATGAGGAGAAGCCGCTTAAGACGGAGATTGAGGGGAAGGAGGAGGAAGATCTCGGCGACGACTCGAATGCGCCCAATCCAGCGTCGAAGACGGAAGAGGAGGAGGCCAAGGAGGCCAAGGAGGCTCAGGAGGTCAAGGAGGAACCGAAGCCACCAACGAAGAACGCGACGCCGAAGAGGAAGAGGGAAGAAGATGCAAGAGATGGGGTTGACAACGACTCAAGTGCGGGACGGGAAACGAAAGGAGGGAAGCAGACCAAGGTGGTCAGGCGGAATTCGGACGATAAGACGGACGTGAGTTGTGCAGATGTGCACCTGGGCGGAATCTGACATACAGCAACCCTCCATTACCAACTTCTTCCAGTCCCCTTCGACCAAGACGAAACCAAAGGTCGAGCCGACGAAGAGCGGCAGGAGGTCGACCAGAAGCATCAAGAGGTGATACAGCATGGATCAGCATCACGAGGAATGATCGAAGGCTTGATGATTCTTGAATTGGTCAGCATCTGCGTTGTAATTTGGTTGTATATCTCAATGTATCACGCCTTTTCATCCGCCCATCGCTCTAATGCGCTCATCATAGTCCGTCCGGCGGTCTACCATACAGTCGGCTGGCTACCTGTTCGTCCTTCACTCACAATATCCTCTCTCTCATACGTATCCTTTCTAGTCTCTGGATCTCGTACACGATCAGTGCGGCCGTCCAGTCGGGCAGTGACCATAGAGTCGCATTCGTTTCCGTGGTGCAGTAGTTAGCATTTTGCTTAGCGAGTTTTTACGCTCCCCAGGCAAGGACACTGGTTCAAATCCGGTCGGAAACTGCGTCTGAATCGATCTCCAGGTGTCCTTTGATGGGGTTGAAGGATACTTTGATGATGAGGACGATCTTTTGGACGGGTGGATACCAAAACACGGAGGTCAATAGGGGTGAGTGGCAAAATATTCCCCGATCGGGGAATTCCATGGGCTGCAAGTTGTTTCAGGTTGATGGGTGGACCGTGGGAGAATGAGATTTCTGCATTTCGTCACAAAGAGGAGAGTTGTGATGCTCATATATCTGCTTGAACAACTTCTTTTCGCTCATACCTCAGCTTTTGAGGGAAAAACACTTGCGTGAAAATGCCGGAACAGGTCAACGTCGACTCGACCAAAAGGGAGCGATCACCTTCGACGGTCGAAGCACCTGCTGCGAAGAAACAAGCTGTCGAGGGATCAACCGACGTTCCTTCTACCTCGGCACCTGCCACTTCGTCCCTCCCCACACCTGCCGACGCACCATCCACCGCTCCTGCTTCCACCACACAGCTCACCTCCACCAACTCAGGCGAGGCGACAGTCAAGACCGATGACAAGCCCACAGACCCTCCCACTGCCGCCGACAACTCGAGGACCGACGCTGCTCCGGCCAAGAAGGACTGGAAGCAGAATCAAGGAGGAAAGAAGAATAAGGGAGCGAAGAACTGGAAGGGAAAGGGCGAGCCGACGGACAAGAGG
>JALPCD010000449.1:0-12327 GCA_026538415.1 Cryptococcus sp. GC_Crypt_1
GTAGCCATTAGGACATGTCACAGAACTAGCTGGACCATGCCTCGTCGAACACCCCCTCGTCCGGTAGCAGAGTCTAGCTGAACGTTGTTAGCCGATACGGTGGTCATTTTCCCGCCGGAGGAGGACACCAGGAGCGGAGGGCAATTCGAAGGAGAAGTGTCAGAGATCATGGAGAAGCCAGTGAACAAGGATGAGCAGGTCAGCTAATTTGTCTATCCCTGGTTTGCGGAGCTGACGAACAGCGAGGTTGGTTGAACTTGATGTCTGGGAGATCGGCCGAGGTGGTGACTGGGGTGACTATACGCACGTTGCATATCTTCATTACCACCAGCTGTCACTAACGATATAGTATACCCATGCGTCGAAGCACCAGGCTACAAAATGGAGTGAGTGTTCCCCTGCCAATCGTTTGGAAGCCGCAGCTGAGCTGACACTCCCAGATCGCTATCCAACTCTACCATTGTCCACTTCTTCGACAATCCCGTACGTCTTGAGCTGGAACAGGTGAAGTGCTGATCTGCAGAAAGAGTTTATAAACGCCTATGTCGAGTCTGAAGAGGGTCTCGACCGAGCCGGCGGTTTCGCCATACAGGTAGGTTATCGCTTGCCCGACTTTTGCTTATGATACAGGATCAAGCCGGATTGCTAATTGAGAAAATCGAAGGCAACTACGACAACACTGTCGGGTAGGTCTTCGGCTTCTCCACCTATGTCTACACTCTGACATGTAGCTTCCCCTCGGCACCGTTCTGGCACTGGATGTCCAAACTATCGGACGAAGGGGTGTTCGACGAGGCATGGTCCAGCTAGTTCTGTGACATGTCCTAATGGCTACAATACTATATCACGTTGATCTATGGTGATGACCTTTTTACGATCTGGGTAGATGGCATATACCTCTTCCCTCTCTATATACGTCGATGCACCCTTTAGCAAGGGCTCTCGATGGTGCTCTTTCGGCGTGACGGTGTAGACAATCTCCAGTGCCGACAGCACTCCTCCATAAGCCGATGATATGCCTGTTTGGTCAGTCGAGCCATGCAGAAACGACTTACCAGTATCTATGATAATTATTGACCCGTTACACCTATCCACAATCTTCTCGAAATTCGGCGTATGACCTCCTATTATCCGCTTGACTCCAAGCTTCTCTTGCAACTCTTTGGCCCATCCGCAGACAATCTTCTCGTCTTTCATCTCTGCTAGGCCTCTCCACCAGAACGGTCCCCCGCTATCATACAGCTGCGCCTCCTGCGATGTGGACCCGTTCGGTAGGCCAGAGTACGGGTTGGGCGGGTAAGGAGGTGCTAGAGGCGGAGTGAGGGCTCTCTGCAAGAGCGACTTGCCGAGGGCGTTGATGGAAGAGGGATAAGGAGTCAACCAGGGGAACGACGGCCGCAGCGATCCATGGGTAAAGGACAGCTTTGGCGCAGAAGGGTGCGGTCCGAGAGCTACCAACGCCGTTGAAGAGTAACTGGCCATCAGTCATCGATAATGAAATACGCGGGTTGTGGAGACTCACTTTGCGAGCCATTCTTGTCCCAACCACCCTTCCGTCGATAAATCCCGCTGCCTCTGCTCTGTCGACCCGAACCGCTGTATATCCGGCTGGGTGACATACCGCCAATCCCCTATTGCGTTCATAATCTCATGATTTCCCAAGATCGATACTACCTGTCCTCCTACTGAAGCTGCTTGACCGCGAAGCTTCTGCATCAAGCGGTAGATGTCATACGCAAAAGTCCCTCGGTCGACTATATCGCCCGTTTGAACGAGAATGTCGGTACCTGCTGCCCAGTCGGAGTTCGAGTCGATGATCTTGGCCATACGCAGCACCTTTTCTGCACTGTCGAGGTCTGCACGTCAGCAGGCAGCGGTGAGTCGACAGAAGACTCACCTCCATGAAGATCGCCGACTGCGACCAGCCGTTGTCGATGTGATGGATTGCCAGGTGGGCGGACCGGTATAGGTGCAGGTGTGGAGCTCGATGCACCTCTCCTCAGCGACAAGACGAGCCATAGCAGCCCTCCAGCGAAGAAGAGTATGCCGATATATCGAAGTCGAGGCATGACGAGTGACGGTCGAAAGACAACATCAGTCGCGCTGGAAATGATAGATCTTTGACTTTCGACTTTCGACCATCGACCTGGACCCGGTCTCACCACAACATCGAGCATGGTATCGCTGTTTCTCGTTGGGCTCGCCTCGCTGCCCCTCGTCTTTCGCTTGGTGGG
The DNA here is from genome assembly GCA_026538415.1 of Cryptococcus sp. GC_Crypt_1. Taxonomy (NCBI): domain Eukaryota; kingdom Fungi; phylum Basidiomycota; class Tremellomycetes; order Tremellales; family Cryptococcaceae; genus Cryptococcus; species Cryptococcus sp. GC_Crypt_1. The sequence continues at coordinate 2,235 of JALPCD010000449.1, forward strand.
GATGGTCGTGCCGGAAGCGTATCTAGAGCCGTATGCGTACTGGAGCGCAGACTCGCTCAATCTCTTACCCGGTGAGACCGAACCAGCAACACATTGGAGGAATATGGGCTACTGGAAGGTGACTTTACTTATGGTTCCTCTCGTCGTAGCGCCCGGCTGATAATAGGATACCAGCTGTTTTCCCGAGGCAGCAGAAGCACTGGGCAAGAAGTTGCTAGACTTTGCGGATGGACCAGCAGGAGGAGCCGTTCTCGATATAGCGCACGGTTCTGGCGACTCGCTCCTTCTCCACCTTCGGGCCAACCCTCCCCCTTCTCACCTCTACGGCCTGACCTCTATTCAAGCCGAGACGAATGCTGCGAGGCGACTAGTGGGGAGCACGTCGGCCAGGAACACGACGATAGAGCTGTTCACTTCATCGGCGAGCTATCGACCTGGAAAAGACCTGGATCACCCTCTCAACCCTATGCGAGGCTTCTTGGGCCAGACGAAGCGAGACCAAGCAGCGAGCTATGCAGATGAAGACGAAGCGGCAGAGATGGAGATGGAGATGGAAGTGGAGGAGGAAGAGGAGGAGAAGGTGCTTGGAGTGTCGACAGCTCCTCCGCCATACGACTTGGTCTACATCCTCGATGCGATATACCACTTCCCTCCTTCGGTCCCTTACTTTCTCGCATCCGTCTTGAAGGTCGTCCGACCTGGAGGCGTGGTCGCATACACCGACATTATCCCTCCACCCACCATCTCCAATCCCATCGCTCGACTGATCCTCCCCTGGCTGTTGTCGGTGCCCACACGAAACATCTCTGACCGGCCAAAGACTTTCGAGGACTACACCAAGCTGCTCGAAAGGATAGGCTATAAGGACATCAGTATCGAAGACTGGAGCGACAATGTGTGGAAAGGATTCGCAGACAATCTTCGACAACGCTCATGGCCATGGCAGCAAGTCGCCAAAGTGGTGGATCTGGCAGAGAGGACAGGATGGAACTTTATAGCTGTACGAGCGGTCGCATGAACATCATTCTACCTCTATGGCAGTCTCGACTCCCACTCCTTGTTTCTTCTTGTCCCGGTCGAGAATTTCTTGTCGTAATCGCTCGAATTCCGTCTTCTTCTCCTGGGCGTACTTGGCGGGATCGGCAATGGTCCCTTTGACCTTTTGTCGAGCAATTTCGGCGCTTTTGAGCTTGGCTCGCAGAGCAGAGAGAGACTGAGGGTGAGACGTGTCGAGGTTGGCGTTGAAGATGATGATCCATTGTTGTATGCGCCATTGAAGGGCGTCCTTCTCGCCTCCAGTGGGGAGTGAATATTCCTGCCGTCAGTATGGTCCGAACAGGTTGACCCACTGTCAGGATTTTTCGTAGATCCGCCGGCGTAGAGAGGGTATAGTTTGGCTTCCGTATTCGCTCTTGTGGTATTCTACTGTCAGCTCTCGAGTCGCGCCAGCAGCCAAGCTCAGCTCACTTCTCCTTCGAGCCGCCTCCAGCAAAGACCTTCTTCCAATCCGCCTTTTGATTTCCTCCTGCTGACACCACCTTTGGTGTAGGACACCCTCGCTCGATATGCAGCGGTATAGTTGCGATAGGCAGCTCCACCTGACATATAGGGCATTGTCCCATATCTACCATAAGCATCCACTCTTCCCACCATCCACGCGACTCACCATTCTCAGACAACTCTTCCTCTTCAGGTTGGATATCATCCGAATCCAACACCTCGAACACATCGTCGTCCACTCTCCTCGCTTTGGTAGGACTCGCACTCCTACTCGCTTCTCTGGGCCGCTTGGACGAAGAAGAAGAAGACGCTCGACTGTCGGAAGTAATAGGCGGTCTCCGTCTCGACGGTCCAGCTTGAGCATTACACATCGTAATCAGACTCGGTCTCTTCATCAGCCGTCATCACCACTGTACTATATTAGGCGACTGACCTCGCAGCGTCCCATGAATCGACAATCTCCTCTAGAGCCCTGTTACGTCGGATAGAACCTTCGGTAATGGTCGTATCGCACATTGGACATCGCTTGTCTTTACTCGCATCGAGGGAAGATCGGATGCACTACCAATCAGCTGGTGATGATGGGTATAGACCTACTTGAGAGCAGAAGGAGTGACCACATGTAACTGTGACAGGACCAGTGTAGGGCTCTTTACATATCGGGCAGACAATGGACCTGTCGAGTCGCTGGAATTGAGGTTGGGAGGAAGGAAAGGGAGGTGGGTCGGAAGAGAGAGCAGCGAGAAGCGGATGGTCCATGACAGGCAGAGCTGGTGCCCGTCGCTGGGAGTCGAGGAGTAGCGGAAATCTCAAAGCAGTCCAGTGATCTCGCTGGAGCTGCGGCTGAGGTATAAGTTGAGGAAGGAGTAGAGGTAAGGATGGGATGGACAGAACCGACGTGATTCACCTCGCCCTGCCCTTCACATAATTCTAGGAAGTTGGGTGGCAAAGCTGAAGGACGCGTCGCAGGACTACTGACTGCTTGCATCCTCGACATCGACCTTTGTCGACATCTTCTTTCCATCTTGACTATCATGTAAGCCGTCGCTACCAAGCTCGATACTGCCTCCCTTCCATACTTCTTCGTAACACTTTCTCCCCTCAGCCGATCGCTTTCGACCATCTAGGCCCCCGACAACAGCCGTGATATGCTTTCTCCAGACTTGTCGACTGCTCGAGGGTAGCGAAACGATGTAGAAGGAATGTGGACAAGTGTGGTGCTATAGGTGTCGCTGGGGTAGCTTGGGATGAAAGGAAATGGCACGAGGTCTCTTGTCCAGGTCGGTGAGTGAGTCTACCCCATCTCACGCTATCGTGACCCCTACGTTCCGTATCCTCCCTTCATGCATGTCCTGCTTGGTCATCACCCTCCTTCTTGCTATCACCGATGTTTCAATCGTGGACAGACGGAGACGGTCAAAGTCGGACACTCGACAAGAAGTGTCGCATACGGTATCTCGCGGGTCAGCTTCAAGCTCAGTCGATCATCAGCGCTTTCGAACGTTTCGCTGTCAAAGGAGAGACGCTTCAGGAAATCGACCAGTGTTTCGTCGCACGCATCGGAGCATCGAGCGCTGAGCCGAAGTAGCGCGCAGAAGTCCGTTCTGGTCGGCTCGACCTTCTCTCGCTCCGCTCACTGCACCCTTCGCCTGGTATATAAGCAGCTCGAAGATACCGTTGCACTGCCAACCACTTATTTCCCTCGACCTTGCGAGGAGATCAAACCAGCTCGATACTGCTCGCCCCGACAAACCGTCGTCCTCCACTCATTTCGACATGTCTCCTCTTGCCCCTTCGCAGCCAAATGAAGGCGAAGAAAGTGAGTTGATGTATGCCTGCGTCTGCATGACATATAGGCTGACAGTATAGGGAACACCACTGGCGATAATTCCTCCTCGTCTGGAGGAACCTCTCCGGTGTCGACAAGATCTTCCGCCTCAACTGGTGGATGGAGAGGGATACTTCGCAGGGTGACCAGCAAGGGTTCCCTGCGACGCCCGTCGACAATCGATGTGTTCGACCCACCGCCCTTGCCTACTGCATCCGTTTCGGACCTCAGCGCGTCTCTATCCGAAATGCCTCGACCGCCGACCGATACGGTAGTGCCGATTGTCCCCACAAACAACGGGGCAACACCTCGTCAGCCGACCTTCACCAAGAACTCAGGGGGATACCTTCATGGAGCAGCCATGATCGATGCTGCTATAGCCCGATTTCAGAAGCAGGAGAGCTTGATACCTTTCGACACAACCCACTGCTGGCCTAAGCGATACATCAAGTTCGCGGCGCCATTGTCCGAATACGCGGCGTCGACACAGTTGACCCGTGTACAAAGTGCCGCAGTCGAGGAGGCCCTTCATGATTATGTTCAAGCAGGTCTCGTCACTTCCGCCGTGACTCAGGAGAGTGAGAACCTTCGGACCGGGTTAATCATGGAGGTGACGGTATACGGCCATGTCTTGGACGAAGACGAGAGATCGTTCAAGGACGTGCGGCCAGCAAGAGTTGTGCCACCTTCCTTGGCGAGAGCGGCTCAAGTCGACGAGACGTCGGACTGCTCTTTCCAGGACCACATGTTTGCGATCGTGCATGGCGGTGCATCGAAGGGCCTTACCGACTATGGCAGCACGATCGACGGGAGCAGAGCTTTGCAGCTCATGTTTCCCAACGATGGCGACACCGAAATGCCCAACGAGGCCAGTCGATCCGCCACCTCTCGATCGACCTCAGCGACATCCTAGTCAAACAGAGGTCGATGTATAGGGCACGTCATGGATAAAGTGGGGTACAGCGCTTGAGGGCAGGTAGCGTTCTTTGTCGAATAGATTGAGTATGAATGGCCGATGACGAACGATGAATGAGCTACCGCCGAGGCAAGCTGGCAGGTCTTTCGGAGCACCGGTTGATAAGCTTGCATCGTGTCGACCTCGCAGTGGTCCCGTCTCGAGCAAGGCATTGTCTGTCAAGTGGTTGCAAGCTAGAGCATGTCTTGACGCGTCTGGGTGGCAAAATCAATGTATCCTATCGGCGTTTCGGTGTTTAATGACAGTTGGCACTGGTGAAGTACGAAATTTGCCAGCGAGCCCTAAACTTGGCCTTTCCCCACCTCGCCCCCACAATGCGCTCAACAGGTCCACCTGCACATCGCCCATTTCCCTCTTTTCTTCTTCTTCTCAGCATCTTACCTCTCTACATCTCTTCATCAACATGGCTGAACCTCTCGCATTCAAGGGTACCCTCGCCGGCCACACCGGATGGGTCACCGCCATCGCTACCTCGTCCGAGAACCCGGACATGATCTTGACCGCTTCGCGAGGTGAGTCGGAGTTTCTTGGGCTCTTTGCAGGATAAGAGATCAGGCGGCTGACGTCCCTCAGACAAGACTGTCATCGTCTGGCAACTCTCTCGAGACGACAACTCGTTCGGTTTCCCCAAGAAGATCCTGCACGGTCACAACCACTTTGTCTCTGACGTCGCCATCTCTTCCGACGGTCAATTCGCCCTCTCTTCGTCTTGGGACAAGACCCTGCGTCTCTGGGACCTCAACACGGGTTTGACCACCCGAAAGTTTGTCGGCCACACTGGAGACGTCTTGTCGGTTTCTTTCTCTGCCGACAACCGACAGATTGTTTCTGCTTCGCGAGACCGATCGATCAAGCTCTGGAACACCCTTGGAGAGTGCAAGTTCAACATTGTTGACGATGGTCACTCCGAGTGGTGAGTCGATAGAGCGCCTTTTCTACGGGCGTGAGCTGACAAGTAAGGGTCTCGTGCGTTCGATTCTCCCCCAACCCCGTCATCCCCGTCATTGTCTCTGCTGGTTGGGACAAGGTCGTCAAGGTGAGCTTTTTTTCCACGTCCTTCTATTCCGCACTTCACCTTACCCCATTCATCATGATGTTACATCTTATATTTGCTACTTCAGAGGGGCGACCCGATGAGACAATTTTTCCACCAAGATCTCTGATTCTATCCCCTCCTTCACAATGCCTCCTATTTTGCAAATGTATCGAGCGGGACCTTGGCTGATTATATCAGGTCTGGGAGCTCAACAAGTGCAAGCTCAAGACCAACCACTACGGTCACACTGGTTACATCAACACCCTCTCTGTCTCTCCCGATGGATCCCTCGCCGCCTCGGGTGGAAAGGACGGTATCACCATGCTCTGGGACCTCAACGAGGGCAAGCACCTCTACTCTCTCGAGGCCGGAGACATTGTCAACGCCCTCGTCTTCTCCCCCAACCGATACTGGCTCTGTGCCGCCACCGCCTCGTCGATCAAGATCTTCGACCTCGAGTCCAAGTCGATCGTCGACGACCTCCGACCCGACTTCACCGACCTCTCCGAGGACGCCCGAAAACCAGAGTGCACCTCGCTCGCCTGGTCTGCCGATGGACAGACCTTGTTTGCTGGTTTCAGCGACAACCTCGTCCGAGTCTGGACTGTTGTGGCTTAGATGGGACATCTTGTACGGGTTATGTAGACGCAACAGAAAAACGGAATGCATTTTCGCATCTATACATATCCAACTTGAGCCTGTCCTTTTGTCCGTTGTAGAATTGTGCATGTCATTACAGGTCGTATTCGTCCGAGTCCGAGTCGTCCCCTTTCCTCTGTATCTGATCAGTCAGCGAGGTGCTCAATGAATATGGGCAGAGACTCGAGCTCACCGTGATACCTCCTCCCAAAGTCTTCGTCCTAGCACTAGTCGGGGGAGCGGTCGCGCTCGCAGCCGGACCAGAGTTTTGCCTAGAGATCTACCTTGTCAGCCTATCACCTCTCCATCTGTTACATCACCAGCTCACCTGCTCAAGTAGCCCCTTTAAAGCTTCATCCGTGACCTTTCCTCTGATCTGCCCCTGTTGACCCATCCTCACCAACATCTCCGTCACCTGTTGACCCATCTGCGGCCTGGTCAACGATATTCTTGACACTACCATCAGCCTACCACCCCATCTCCATCCATGGTATGACTCACATCGCTCTCTCGCCTCAGGCTCGAGCATGGCGCTGATCATACCCCTCTTCATCTCGTCCTGTTGAGCCGCTCGTTCCCTCGCTGCTGCTTGATCCTCTCCTCCTCCTCCACCTCCACCTTGTTGACCCGGTGCACCGCCCGAAGAAGGTCCCGCTCCAGAAGAAGGAGGAGCTGAAGGCCGGAAGCCTGCTGGAAGCTGAAAGTTGGACATGCTGGAGTGCGGTAGGTGTTGATAATAAGAGGTCAGATGTACCTCGGTTTCGGTTTGTTGAGAGTGTCGAGTTGGGTGGCAAAAATCGGTCCGAGGTGGAGGTTGGGGCGAGTGAGGAGATGGAGATGGAAGCTGCTCGAGTGACTAGCACCCAGCGACGATCCTCTCTCTTTCGACATTGACCTCGACAGCGACAACGATACCACAGCTAGTCGACAGCCCACACGTTATCTGTTCCTCTACAGCTCGACCGCTGTTCAATCAGCTTATACATCAAGCCAAGCGACCTCGCAACTCCTACTCGCACGACCTCAGGCAGCCGCGCAATGTCGTCAGCCTCCGCCATACCGTCCACCTCGGTCGATGCTTCGAGCAGCTCTCCACGACAACGAGGACCTGTGGAAGAAGTCATCGCCAAGCGCATGAGACAGCTAGGCAAGAAGCTCGTACGTCTATCCTTCCTTCATCTCTACTCTTCCTCTCATCTGATCCCCTCCACCATCATTCTTGCCCGCTTGTCCATGTCGCAAAGTACACCCGCTGATGTGCAGCAACGGTACCGCACATACGCAGAGAGAGATTCTACCACCCTCAATGCCGACCAAAAGTCTGGTCTGGCCCATCTACCAGCTCTCGAAGGAGCCTACCGAGAGCTCCAAGATCTCGTCCGAGACAAAGGGCCCGTCGAGGTGAGCTCCTAACCACTTTTCTCTGTGGGAATGACGCTGATGAGGCAGGAACAAGAGCTTATACAAGCTGCCAAGCTGCGGGAAGCAACAGAAGCTGCTCGACATGCTGCTCTAGCGGAGTCCGGCTCGTCACTTGACCAATTCAAGGTGAGTCGTGCTTACCGCTCTGGTTCTCTGGCTGATGAGATAGACGTCTCTCGTCAAACCATTATCCCTATTCTTGCGATTGTACGCTCTCCTCCATCCCGCTCGACCGGCAGACCACCAGCACCTTACTTTTTCCGCCCTCGACCTCCCCTCAAGCCTCCAGGACGAAGTGCAGGCGACCGACGTGCTTCGAGTCGCGCGGATGTACGAGGATCTCACAATGGGCGGAGAAGCGGCCAAGGGAGTCTTAGACGGACTTGCGAGAGGAACTCATGGAGAGGACGAGGAGGACGACCACATCCACCACCTGCTCGAGCTGCTCGACCGACCGGAACCCATCATCGAGACTGGAGTTGCTACTCCTGCTGCTGTAGAAGCCGACGGCGAGGCGAAGGAGGAGTTTACCGCAGCGGCATTGGCAGAGTCGGCAGAGGAGGCTGTGGAGGCTGTACCGCAAGCTTTGGTGGATGATGCGGATGTGAAGGACCAACATTCGGCTGCTCATCAACCTTCCTCTTCCGGAGGCGTGATCAATTTTTTGCAGGAAGACGAGCTGGATGCGAAGGTGCAGGAACAGGGTGGGCACGAAGAGGATTACGAGATGGTACCACAGCTTGAGGCTCATCAAGTGAGCACCAACCCCCTCCGGTATCTGGGGGAATTGGCTAACGAGCAGACTTCCGGCCAACAACCTCCTGTCGAGGCAACGACCACTCCTTCTTCTCAAACCGCTCGATCTTTCGCCCCTGTTCCATCTGGCAATTGGGCCGACCTAGACGACGACGAAGCTGAGACCCCCTCTCAACCCACCTCCACCAATACGAGTACCCAACTACAACAACCTATCCTTGCCGATCCTACGCCCGAATCGACAGTCTACGCTGATCAACCTGGAACGGCACTCGAGCCCGCTTCTTCGCCTAGTCAACGAATCGAGACGCCCTCCACCACGCATGCTGGATCTTCCACACCTTCGTCTCGATCGCCAAGAGCGCAGCGAGGAGCGAGGGCTGGGAGGAAGAGTGGACCGAGACCGCCTCGGGAGCAAGGGGAGACGGCTACTCGACCGGAGGGAGAACGACCACCTCGAACCCAGGGAGAGAGGCCACCCAGAATTCAAGGTGACAGACCGCCCAGAGTTCAAGGTGATAGACCACCTCGACCTCAAGGTGACAGACCGCCTCGACCGCAAGGTGACAGACCGCCTCGACCTCAACGCGACCGACAACAATCTTCGAAGCAGCAGCAGGAGGTCGCCCAAGGGGTGCACACGGTAGACCAGGATGGATTCGAGGTGAAGACGAGAAGAGGGCCTCAGGGGCCGGTACGAGGTGGAGAAGGAGCAGGAGCAGGACAAGGTGCCAGGGGGCTGCCGAGAGGGGATGGAAGTCAACGAGCAAGGGGAGGGAGAGGCGGTCGAGGAGCTGCTGGGGCTGGAGCTGGGAATGGAGAACGACCCACCGGATCGATGAATGACAAGCCTACAGCTCGACCAGCGCCAAAGCAGGCCCCGAATACGGGGACGACGGTGGCCATGCCTACGCCCAAGGCTAGCATCTTCAAGACTGTTCAACCTGCTGGGCCAAAGTCTGCGCCCATCAGCTAGTCCGGCACAGTCTTGCACATACTCGGCGGACCGTTCTAAGTGGTGGTCTTGACAGGGGAGGAGGAAGAGATGCCGCAGGCAGAGCAGAATGTGGACGGTCAGAAGCGAGGAACAATCTATGCGGTAATGAGTGAGGCGAGACTTATCAAGCAGCATCAACCACTCATGCATCATCATCATCTACATCATTGGTCCAACACGTCTGTCCCATCCTCACCATCGAGCTTACGCCTGCCTCCACATAATCTTCACCCCGATGCACCTCGTCTTATCGACATACCTCCTTGCTCCAAAGATGGTCATGCGCTCGGCTTGTAGCTCGAAGTGCAAACGATCACTTGGACGCGCTCGACTGCATCTCGCTCCGGATCTGCTCGTCGATTTTGGCCTGCTCAGACTGAGACGACCTCGTCACATATCTCGTCGAAGCAGCACTCGACGTGGTGGCTGTGTTGGCTGTTTGGGCTGTCTTTCTGTGGCTCGAAGTTCCCAAAAATGTTCCATCAGCTGCGAAATTGGGATATTTGGTCAGCTTGTCAGAAGCCCGGCTGGGCTCTTTCCAACCGCTAGAGGAGGTATTCTGGCTTCTGCACAGTCAGCACAATCTCTAGGACCAGGATATGGAGAGTCTTCCAAGACGGTGGGATGAAAGGGTACGGGTGGATGATAGGATAGGAATGGAGGGCGCACCCGGATGACATTTCTTGGTAAGTCGATGTTATGTTCTGGGAGAGTAGATGAGAGCGCTGGAAAAGCAGAGGTGGATATAGATACCTGCTCACCTCGTGTACCGGCCTATATACCCAACACGACCTCGGGCTAGCCGATCAACGCCGATGCAGCTACATCTCCGCTTTCCACGACCGACTCCGCCTGCACACGTTCAAGGAGCGCTCGAGGGGACGCACAGAAAGGTCGGCCATGGTCCGCATTTCCCCACACACGTCTCATATGTCTCTC